>JAMXBD010003781.1:0-102627 GCA_024138025.1 Combretum micranthum | reverse complement strand
TGGCGACTCCAAATCAAACAATTTCGGAAAGTGGGCTTTTTTACAAAACCCTATTAGTTCCTTGTCGAGTGATTTGTGTCAAATGGGCCAAATTTGATATGCATTGGTACCTTTAGAAAAATAAGAGCAAAATTCGGGCTTGACACCCATTAAGCCCATAGGTTGGATGGGTTGGCCCGACCCGGCCACTAGGTCCCGTTTGCCCACCTCTAATTAACAAGAGGAATCTCACAATCCTTACATCATCAACAACATCATCTGCTAAAGGAATACCTTCAATATCAACATCATGAAGAGGGGATGGTTCATAATCAACCTCTTTAGTTCTATCAGTAGTAGTCACTACATGATCCATAGTTTGTAGCACTTTCCCTAATTGTAGTAGCTAGGAAAGGTCGATTAATAAAGGAGGTAGACCTTGTTGCAGAAATATCTTTAGCTCGAGGAACAACATTTTTAATACAATGCATGTTCTTTAGTGACTGCTCAATTGGAGCTGAAGATGTACTCCTCCTACCCACATCGTATAAATAGAGAATATTAAGTGAATAACATAATTGGCTCTACAATAAAAACAAAAGAGGGAAGAAACAACACAAAAGGAAAGTCCATTACCTTGCAAATGCACGGACGCTTGATCTGCATGACTACTGATGCAGAAGGCACAGTTCGTCTAACTCCGGCTCTAGTAGGAACATTATTCTTATCATCTTTAGGAAGTTGAAAGTGAAACTCATACCTATAGATGGTAGATTATGGCAGGTTGTAGTCCACTGCTAAGAGATGTATTTCTTGAATGCCTCAAGGCACCTTATCCAATATGTCAGCCACCCACTTGAGCCAACACAAGAGCGATTGATAGGTGGAAAGAACATTTGCCTATAACAAAGTAAAGTTCACAGCGCTTTTCAAGACTAAGTGCCTTACAACATCTGTCAAAATCTATGTCAATGGCTACAATGAAGTACGCCTTGATCAAATCTAAACTGCCGAGCAACTCTTTCGAGTGAGTACAACATCACTCTATGCTCTAAGAACTCTGTAGAAGAATCACACCAATCATGAAGTGCAAGTAGGCCTCAATGTGTACAGTAAAGACTATATCCTACTTCAGAATAAAAAGATGTTCGCCACGCTTTATTACTTTCATTAAGTCTCCAGAGCCTGAAGGGTAATATTTTGTGCACACCCATACCCTTCTAATTCCTTTTTACAAGGGCAAAAGTCAACCTCATGAGCATCATCTATGATATCAAGTAATAAGCTTAAAGGCTTTCTATCAACGTAAGCCCAAGCTAGGGGATCAGCAGGATTATGCTTTGTAACAAGAACACCTAGATACCTCTTGTAGTGCTTAGTAAAAAGCAAGTGCAAGAATCCCAAATCCATGTTTGATATAATGGTTTACTACCCTTTGTTCAAACTAAAGTTTCACTGTAAAGATCTAAGTGCGAATATAAGGTCCTCAAATAAAAGGTGCTAGGGCAAATCGCTCTCGACATGCAAGAGGAATTGTCAAGTGAAAAAGTCAAGGACTGACGCCTCTTTGCGGCTCGCCAAGAGACATGCATATAAATACAAACAAGCAAGGAAAGCTTCTAACTCATGCCTAAAATAAATCTCAAGTTATAAGTGAAAGTCAAACTGAAGCAGTGACAATTGAGCATAATTAGACAAAACAAAGAATACACACTTACTCACATCCATATCGAGGTTCTTTGACTCGAGTCTTTCGTTCCACAAAAGTGTCTCACATGCACAAAATGATGCTTGCTTATGATTGCCTTTTGCTTCCTGTCTATTAGCCTCTAACATTTTTTATCAACTACTCATCCTCTGAAATCTTAGCTATGGCAATATCAGTTGACCTAGAACTAGAGAAACTCAGCAGTATGCATACATCTTCTAAATTTGGAGTCATTTCACCCCATGATGTCACAAAAGTATGCATATGGGTACTCCATTGTGCCTATGTAGCTTGCCATATTTCAGTACTTTGAGGATGAAATATCATTCTAGAGGAGAACCAAGTGGCATAATTGATCCTTGCACTTTGTAAGAGAGACCTATAATGGCAATTGTTCACAATTTGATATACGCATGATTGCTACCCTTGCAACATCTGTTATAGGTAACTAAACATAGTCTTTGAAATGGGAAACTCCTTTCTTTCATTTCTAAAATGCGGTACTATATTTCTCCTATCATTTATTTGTGGCTTTGGTTGTATGAAATGCGACCTATCATCTATAGGTGGATGCACACATAAATCCTATTTCTTAACATATCTCTTGAAAAAAGTTATTCTAAATTGTAGCATCAAGCCATTTACAACATGGTAGAGCAATTTTTTCACATGACCTGAGTTCGTCAATATTTTGCTCCTCCTATCTATATGGCTGCCATAGTGAGACTAACTTTCTTTTTTCCTTCATCTTTCTCAAGGCATCTATAAAAAGTGGTAGCTACGACTATGTACGATTACTACCACTTTGGGGGAGGATAAATATAGTCATATGAAAAAAACGACAAAAAACGATACATATAAAAAATAAAAGAGGAGACATATACACATACACGATGAAAAGGGAAGCTACTTATGAATTTAAATCAACAACATGAGGAAGACACAACAAGCGCATCGGCATATGAATTAGAAATATCAAATCTTGAACATTCAAAGCATATCATGCCACAACTAAGAAGAAAGCAATAAGTGAACCTATGTATGGTTAGAGGGCATTAAACAATGAAAAGTATCTCCTCTTGCAGTAATTGAGTCTTATGGTTATTCACCGAATGACTCGACGCACAAGATGAAACAAAGTTTCCTCTTACAATGGAATGGTTCCAAGATCATTGCATGGACAAGTGAGATACAGACAATTGAGGATAGCTTCTATTGTAGCGGCACGGTACCAAGGTCATCACATGAGGAATGGAACACTGACGCAATGTGTGGTTCCAAGATTGTCACATGAGGTTTAGGACAAGAACGGTTGAGAGTGTCATCATACAGTGTGTAGTCCTAAGATCGTTATTTATGCGATTGGAACACAGACGACAAAGAGTTTAATCTTAAAAATCATAATACTCCAT
Source organism: Combretum micranthum (assembly GCA_024138025.1). NCBI lineage: Eukaryota > Viridiplantae > Streptophyta > Magnoliopsida > Myrtales > Combretaceae > Combretum > Combretum micranthum. The sequence continues at coordinate 99,528 of JAMXBD010003781.1, read as the reverse complement.
GGTCATTAAATGCATGATTGGAGTATAAGGCAACAAAGAGTCTTCATTCTTACATCACAAGAATAGTTGATTTTATTAATATTAGTTATTATCATGTACACTCAAGCAAGGTGATATTAGCAATAAGGAGTATTCTAACCATTAAGAGTATGAATGTTGTTAACTTTAGTGGCATACTAATGTGGTGTTGGTTAATAAAAGTGTAACGCTCTAACTTAACGGCATTACAACTCGCCACGTGTCATTCTCTTGAAAAAGACACGCCAAGGCTATATAAAATACTAAACCACAAATATAATTATTTCCAATTTCCACATAAAAGGTTACTTGAATTTCTCATTACTACAATTCGTCTCTTAGAAACATAAACTGATATTATCTAAAAGTACTTATATAAAATCCAAAACATAACAAATTACCTTATAAACATCTTCAATCATAATATAAACAAACTCTATATACTTTGTATGGTCTTTAAAGATCTTTTCTCCTATTCTTCTTTATCCAGAATCTGTTAGTCACTAGTAGGAAAGTCGAATTTACTAACGTCGTCCCCCATGGTCAACATAAAAGTCATATCCAGACAATTCTCAACCAACATCATCTTCACCTACACCTGAAAATAAAGGATTGAGCGAAACGCCCATATGCCATACCACACACACATATGCGTGAACACACATCAAGCAAATTCACATGCATCATATGCTTATGCAACATCCATAGGTTTATTATCTTTTGATTAACCAACAAGCAGCATAGTTTAGGACTATTCATGACTAATCCTAAACTCGGAGTAACTCATGACCCCGATGAAAACCATAATAAAATAGTATATATATATTATATATAGTTGCGTTCCGCAACTAAGCTGGTAACAACTCCTAATCTACTAGAATCATTTCCAGGTGCAACTCCACTCGGAACACTGCTACACAAGGATCATCACGTTGCCAGCGTTAGTATCACACTTCTGTCGTGGTCTTTACTAACTGCAGCCAAACACAAGCAGCATATAATTTTTAAAAGCCTGCAAGGTTTAGTTCAGTTTATATGCATGTCTAATCCTACAAGCACAAACAACAAACAAGATATGGTCGTACATGGATTCGCTTCCAAGCTCTAATCCACCAACAGATCTTCTTAAAAGAATAGAACCCTAATCCCATAAATATTCCTGATCAACAGCATATCGTAATCAATTCCAATTGCAGCACATAATCAAACCCTAATCCTTAATTTCATAACCTTACTTAAAGGATCTATAACCCTAATCATAAATCTACGAAAAGAGGTTAACATACCTTTCTCCTTTGTTTATAATTCAATGAAACCTTCAAACTCAGCTTTCTCCTCAATTTCTAATTTCTCCACAATTCCTTCAATACATATAAAATCTCCAATTAACAATTCTATTTACAACAACAAATAAAATTTCATTTAATGACAAGATTTGTTGGATCCTTACTTACCTAGAACTTGCAGATTTTGATTTTAAACAAAAAGCCTAAATCAATCAATTACCTATTCTTAATCGCATTAATCATATTCCTATAATCTATAAATCTTAGAAATAAAAAAAAAACTATAATAAAGATCACATATTTATTTTGAATCGAAACCACAAATCTCTAAATCCACTTTAAGGTTTCTTTACTAGATCTTGAATCTCCTTCATAATATGAAAAGAAATTTATAAGAAAGATAATCCTAAATGACTAATTGAAAAAGACTAGAGAGAGTCCACTTACCTAGGGTTTTGCTTAAGAAAAGGCAAGGAAAAACTAAGCTAAATGGGTCTATTTATAAGACAATATTAGCTTAGAAAAATGCAACCCCACAATCTTTAAAGATTTTATTGACCATCATTAATGTGAGGGTTGATAATAATATCTCATTTATTAGGATTGATCATAGAACTCTCTTATTTTATAATAAATAACACATTTGCCCTTTATTATAAAATATTTATCTTTATATTACAAAAAGAATAAAGGATGGTGGCATTGGCAATTTTAATCTAAAGAAAAGTCTAAGTCGTTCTTTTACTTTAAGAAAAACAAACCTATTAGAGCAATTATCAAATAAAGACAATACAGATACTTAGCATGTGTTATCATGATTAGGTCAAATGTTCTTGTGTAAAGTCAATAAGATCCACACTTAGATTTATTCTTCATAATATGAACTAGGGTTTCTATCGGGGATGTCACGCCCCAAAGAGTACCCTAAACGCGACAGTCCACCACACTCGATATTTAAACTTAAGTATGGCATCTTAGTCATCCCATAAGTTTACTATTGAGTGTAAGGTGTACTCACACAACTTTTAGGATCACACTTTGATTCGAGTAGTCTTAAGAAAGCATACATAGCATTAAGAATATAAATCACAACAAGAAATAGTTAAACTTTACAAAAGCCAAGGGGGCATACCCCCGCCAAAATAATAGGAGTCTACATCGTTTAGCTCCAATTACATATCTGAATTACATTAAAGAGATTTTCCTAGAAGTCCACGCCTATACTAGGTCCCGACTTCCTCAAAAGCTCTTTAATTCCATGTGTAAACCTGCACAAATGTCCTCTCGGAACATCCAAAAATAGGAACACTGCAACAAAAACTGTTGGGGTATAAGCTAATGCTTAGTGAGATTCATTTTCTTCAAGTAACATGCCCGACCAAGCTAAAATATCTATACAAGCAAGTTATAATTAAGCAACCATATGAATGCACAAGCAATGAGCAAGCAAGCATATGACTTTCCGGTAGTCATAAGTGAATGAATTTACGCCCTCCATTCGGGGTTTGGGGTAGTTCATAAGACATGCAACTACAATTCCAAAGTTGGTCCATAAGACATGCAACCATGTCCCAATCTTAAGTGGGGTGGTCCATAAGACATGCAACCACAATTTTTAATGTTGGTCCATAAGTCATGCAACCATAGTTTCATTATTGAATGGGGTGGTCCATAAGTCATGCAACCCTAGTCCCCTTCATTAAAGACCCGCTGCCTCCCAATACACCTTTGTCCCACCAAAGCATACTCGACAATGATATGCGACTCACTACGTGATATGCATGTAATTTATTCATATAATCATGGTATATTAATTAGATAATTTAAAAGTGACCATACAATTTCAGACATTCCAAATCTATACTAGCTCATACAAGATTATTGCAACAAAGCTTGCCTCGATATACTTATCGTTCATTCATGCAAGTTTAGATCACCATTCAATCACAATTTTATCTTTTCCTAAGTCTAATGCCACTACTACTACAAGCACATCCAAGAGCATAATTAATTGAGAAATGAACTCACTTGTCCATGTAGTGAAAATCCACTAGTCGTAATAGTCCTCGGGAAGTGGTAACCCGTCCTCCAATTCACCTAGGTACAAAGAATACCCTCAATGAGTATCTCTTATGAAGTTCTATTAAACTTAACAATTTTATTTACTAAGTTCGTCAATTTCCGTCTAGGTTGAATCCTTAACTTAAAAAGGTCATATCTAACTCATTTTAACTCGGAATTTAGCTTATAATATACCGATTTATACCTACTTCGAAAGAGCTATATTTCTAAAGTTAATTCAAACATTTAAGGTCATTTAGGGTCGGAAACATACTGTACAGTAGGGTTGCGAAAATTCCAGATTTGAGCCTTTGTGAAAAATTGCCATATCTACTCTATTTAACTACTTAGACCAACTTTTTAGTCCTAAACTTGCAAGGAGATCTCAAAACAAAATTAAGAGATTACACTTATCTAATACCAAACATAAAGTTCAAATGAAACTTCTAAGAATCCATTTTCATAAAACCGAAACATTACAAGAAACTCATTGTCTTGTTTTGAGTAATTCCTTTACTAAAACTTACTTAGTTCAATGAAAATAATTTTTCCTATATTATATATCATCAAAGCATTCCATTTTCAATAAAATACTTGTTTTGAGATCAAAAAGAAGGTTTTCAAAATTGGTCTCCCATAATTACGAATTTCCACTTTGAAATTACAATGAAACAAGACCTAAATTTTGTCTTTACAAACACTTGATTTAAGCAATACTTTTAGGAAAACTCATTAAACTTATGAAAATCATTCCTTAAGATATATATCAAGAGCCCTTATATTTTTGTCTAAATCTTCATTTTAAAGTTGATGATGGGTTCCAAAAATAGGTCTTGGTCTTGATCCGAATTTTCATAAATTTATTTTGGACATATCTCTTGAGAAAATTCATCAAAACTCATGAAAAACAACCCATTACATATTATATCTCAAGAACCCTTCATTTCTTGAATAAAATCCTCATTTGTGAGTTGGAAAACATGTTTTTATTTTGGATCTTTGTCTTGATCCGAAAATACAATTTTTGTTTTTGAAAATCAACTTTGATTCTTGTAAGATGAAGCCTTGATGATATACATCCATCAAACCTTCATTTTCTTAACAAAAGCTTCCATTTTAAGACTTGAAAGAGGGTTTTTAAAATAGGGCATTGACAAGTTACGAATTTTTCTTTTTCATTCCAACTTGAATCTAAGATCTACTCAAATATAACCATGAAAGCATAAGAAAAACTTAGTAGTAGCCTTAAACTTCTAGATCTACACATAAACATAACTAAAGCTTGTAAAACTCTAGATCTACAAGTTATCACAAAACAAGAAGATAAACAAGCCTTCCATATAACAAAAATACTAAGAACAAAAGAGATCATCATCTAGAGGAGTGTTTCACTTCTTGGCATCATCATCCATAGCCTTTTAAGCTTGTGGAATGTCCTTTGATGCATGAAACATCCATGGTATCATCCTAGAACATCTTATAAGAGCTAAAAGAGGAAAGATTACCTCAAATATTGCAAGAAATATATGTGGAAGCAAGAAAAAAAATGGGGCAGCTTGTTTTGTGAAGAAACAAGCCACAAAAAAGAAAGAGAGGAAAAAAGAGAGGAAAAATATAGGGTTTGTAAAGGTGAAAGAGGAAAGGAATGAGATGTTTAAATAGAGATAAATGTGTGTAAATAATTTTTAAAAAATAAAACAACTGCATAGAAGGGGGGCGCGATTTTGTGTGTAGGGTGTGTGTAGTTTGATTTCAATTTCATTTTTGAAAGTGTAACAAGTTGCATCCATTTATAACTAAAAGAGACTTTTAAAATATCAAATAAATAATTAAAATAATGAAAAGTGGCTAATTTATGGGGAAGGGCAGCTGCAATTTTGGGAAAGAAGTGTAAGAAAAAGCAAAAGAAGACATAATAATGTGTAGTAATGATAATGTATGTGTACTTGAGATATGGGTTGATAAAGTGGCTTTTTGAATAAGAAAATATATAAAAAATTAAGAAAATATTTTTATTTAAGTAGCAGAATTTTTATGATTTAAATAAAATAATCAATTAAATTATTTTTAGAAATTTAACAATTAAGTTACCGGTAAGAGTAAAATAAGCTTATATCTATAACTGATATTTTTAGAATCCGAAAAATTCTAAACTTGATATTTTTGAAATCCTTATAAAAATACGAGTCTAAAAATATTAAAGATATATTTTTAATTTTCCGAGCCCCGGGACACGCTTTCCAAAGCAGTATCCAAACGGGTTCGAAATAAGCCGAAAATAACCAATCTGATATTTTTAATAAATCAAATATTATTACGGACTATTCTAAACACTTTAATTATTTTTCGACTCCTCGATTTACGAACTCGGGTTTTCAGGATCTAAACTGTAGGGTTTTACTCAAGATCCGTTGACTTAAGGTCTCCGGTAGACTTTCCGGCTTAAGGTTTAGGGCTTAGAAAACAGGGGTTTACAACCTACCCACCTTAAAGAAAGTTTTGTCCGCAAAACTTGAAAGACGTACCTGATCCCAAACAAACTAGGGTACTTCTGCCGCATTTCACTTTCTGCCTCCCAAGTTGCTTCCTCATGTGCATGATTCCTCCAAAGAACCTTCACATACTTAATTTCCTTATTCCTTAATTTTGTATCTTTGTGTCCAAAATCTGTACCGGTGCTCCTCGTAAGTGAGGTTTTCTTTTAATAACACCGGTTCCAATTCTATAACTTGATCCGGGTCGGCTATGTGCTTGCGAAGAACCGAGACATGAAAAACATTGTGCACTCCCGAAAGATTTGGCGGTAAGGCAAGGCGGTATGCTAATTCTCCAACCCGTTCCAATACTTCGAAAGGACCAATATACCGGGGGCTCAACTTTCCTTGTGAGCGAACTCGATGGATACTTTTGATAGGATTTATCTTTAAATACACATGATCACCCACTTGAAACTCAAGAACCCTTCTTTTCAAATCTGCCCAGCTTTTCTGTCTATCCTGAGCTTCCTTCATTCGTTGTTGGATTATCCGAACCTTGTCGGTGGCATCTTGCACTAGATCGGGTCCAAGAACTACCTTCTCAACATCATCCCAAAACAACGGGGATCTACACTTACGTCCATATAAGGCCTCATAAGGCGGCATCTTGATAGTCGAGTGATAGCTATTGTTGTAAGCGAACTCAACCAAAGGTAAATGAGCTTCCCAACTTCCCTTGAACTCCATCACACATGCCCTAAGCATATCTTCCAAAGTCTGGATCGTTCTTTCCGACTGTCCATCAGTTTGAGGATGATAGGCTGTGCTAAAATGCAACTTTGTCCCCAAACACTTCTGCAAGCTTATCCAGAACTTAGACACAAATCTCGGGTCTCGATCCGACACAATCCCGGCCGGTACTCCATGTAAACGAACAATTTCCTTCATGTACAGCCTCGCCAATTTATCCATGGAGAAAGTCATACTTATTGGCAAGAAGTGAGCAGACTTAGTTAACCGATCCACCACAACCCATATGGCATCATGACCTGACGGTGTCCTTGGTAAACCACAAACAAAGTCCATAGAAATCTGGTCCCACTTCCATTCCGGTATAGGCAAAGGTTTTAACAATCCACCCGGCCTTTGATGTTCTACCTTCACTTGTTGGCATGTTGGGCACTTAATCACAAAATCTGCCACATCCCGTTTCATTCCGTTCCACCAATAATGTCCCTTAAGGTCTTGGTACATCTTGGTTCCTCCCGGGTGTACCGTGTACCCAGAATTGTGTGCTTCACTCATGATTTCCTTCCTCATTTCTTCGTCATCAGGCACACACAATCGTCCTTTCATCCTTACTACATCCTCATCATCTATTGAAAAATCAGTATACTTTCCCTCCTGAACTTCCCTTTTTATCCTTTGTATCACTTCATCATAGCGCTGAGCCTCTTTAATCCTTTCCACCAAAGTTGGTTCCAACACCAAATTTGCTATTTCCATTTCCAAGTCTTGCCCAACAAATTCGATGCTTAGCCTCTCAAATTCTTTAATCAATTCTTTCTGGTCCGTCAAAAGAGTTGCGACCTCCCCGTGGTTCTTGCGACTCAAGGCATCGGCAACTGCATTCACCCTTCCCGGGCAATAATTTATCCCCAAATCGTAATCTTTAATTAACTCTAGCCATCTTCGCTGCCTCATGTTCAACTCCTTTTGGGTGAACAAATACTTAAGACTCTTGTGGTCGGTGTAGATCTCACACCGTTGTCCATATAGGTAATGTCTCCATATCTTCAAGGCAAAGACAACAGCGGCTAGTTCCAAGTCATGCGTGGGGTAATTTTGCTCATGTGGCCTTAGCTGTCTTGAAGCATAGGCAATCACCTTCCCTCTTGCATGAGAACGCATCCGAGACCATTTTTCGAAGCATCACTATGTACCGTAGGGTTTCTCGGGGTTTGGCAAAACCAAAATCGGAGCAGAGACAAGCCTTTGCTTCAATTCTTGAAAACTTTGGTCCCTCTTTTCCGTCCAAACAAACTTTTCATTCTTTTGCGTTAACTGAGTTAACGGCTTGGCTATCTTGGAAAAGTCTTGGACAAACTTCCTGTAATATCCGGCTAAACCCAAAAGCTCCTTACTTCAGTCACGGTCTTAGGTGGCTTCCATTCCACCACAGACTTAATCTTCTCGGGTCTACTGATATGCCTTCACCCGACACAACATGTCCCAAAAATGAAATCCTATCTAGCCAAAAGTCACACTTAGAAAATTTGGCGTATAGCTTATGTTCCTTAGGATTTGTAAGGCCATGCGAAGGTGCTCTTCGTGTTGCTCTCTTGTCTTCGAGTATATCAAAATATCATCTATAAACACAATCACACATTTGTCCAACAATGACTTATATACTCGATTCATCAAGTCCATGAAGGCGGCAGGAGCATTCGTTAATCCAAAAGACATCACTAAGAACTCATAATGTCCATAACGAGTCCGAAAAGCAGTCTTGGCACATCTTCAGGTTTGACCCTTAACTGATGATACCCTGATCGTAGATCAATCCGTGAGAATACACTTGCTCCTTGTAGCTGATCGAAAAGGTCATCAATCCTTGGAAGTGGATACTTATTCTTAATTGTAACCTTGTTCAACTCCCGATAATCAACACATAGTCTCATTGAACCATCCTTCTTCTTAACAAATAATACAGGTGCACCCCATGGTGACACACTTGGTCTTATGAATCCATGGTCCAAGAGTTCTTGCAATTGCTTTTGTAATTCCTTTAACTCAACAGGGGCCATACGATATGGTGCTTTAGATATCGGCTCAGTATTTGGCACCAAGTCAATCTCAAATCAATTTCCCTCTTAGGTGGCAAACCTGGTAGCTCATCCGGAAAGACATCGAGAAATTCTTTGACAACCGTTATATCCTCAATCTTAGGTAATCCTTCTTCTTTTTCTGTTGCATTAAGACAACCTTCACTTTCCATCTTATCCTCTCCATCCATAAGCAACTCAAATGAGCATAGATCAGTCCTCTTGAAACTACCGTCTCACCTGTGAACTCAACATCCATTCCATCAACATCCTTGAAATTTACTTTCTTCCTTCGACAATCCACAACGGCTTTAGCAATGGCTAACCAACTCATACCCAAAATCACTTCATATTTACTCATCTCCAATACTATCAAATCACACTTCGTACCATGCCCATGAATCTCCATTGGACAATCCTTTAGCATCTCATTTGTCGTCACCACACTCCCAGTCGGGGTTCTAACACGAAAGCTAGAGGCAATAGTGGCTATTGGTAAACCAACTTGTCTAGCCAATCTGGTGGTGATGAACGAATGTGTGGCTCCCGTGTCAAAAAGAGCATAAGCAGTCGTCTTAGCTATCCGTATGTGTCCTGCGTCCAACACTTACTAATCACTACCTTCACACCATCCTAACTTATCTTCCTAACTTCTTTAACTTAACCAAACTTGTTTTTCTTTTCTTATACTTGAATCTTAACAAATCAAAGCAGCAGAAAAACAAAGACAAGAGTTAGGAGACCTACCTGTCACAAGACCGAAGTCCGGGCCATTATCCTCCTCGAGAGCAGCCAATCCGCAGTCTTCATTTCCCATCTCTTCGCATACCCATTGCCCTTCGAGGTTGTAGATCCTCATTCCGTGCATTGCTGACCCAGCACGGCTACTATTATTGTTCCCACTATTCCCGTTCCCGGGTCTTGCTGCCGCTGATCCCCCAAAAGGTTTAGCTGGAGCATTCTTCCTTTGAGGGCACTCATTGGCAAAGTGACCAAATTGCTTGCAGACAAAGCACATGGTCGTAGTCTTCTTTGGGCAGTTAGCAATCTTGTGGGATGAGTCGCCACAGAAATAACACTTATCTGCCAACTGTGGGCATTTCTTGGGGTAGTGATCCCCCTTACATTTCCAGCAACTGACACTCTTAGGGGTAGCCTGTCCCCCACTAGTGTTACCCTTATAGCCATAAGACGGCTTGAACCTCTTGTGGGAGAATCCAGATCCTGATCCCCCATAAAACTTCTTTCCAAAAACCGAGGGTGGCTTCTCAGCAGTCTTGCCCTTCCTTTTCTTAGCCCCTTCCACTATCCGGGCTCTTTCTACTAGCTCAACAAAGTTCTTAATATTAAACTCTTCTAGCCTCATCCTCAACTCCTCATCTAATCCATTTAAGAAAACTCGTATTTTTAGCTCCTCACTGTGCTTGTAAGAATCCGGAGCATATTGCAGTAATCGACTAAACTCAGTTTCATATTGCTCTACAGTCCTTCCCTTCTGAGCAATGTTCAGGAATTCTGAGCTGAACTGCACCCGGAGACTTCCGGGGAAGTAATTCTCCAAAAACTCATGGCGGAACCTTTCCCAAGTAACTGGTGGCATGAGCTCTCTTTCTTTCGATTCCCACCAAACCCGTGCATTCAACCGAAGCAGGTAAGTGCCATAATCAACTCTCAGGTGGTGTGGCACCTCAAAAGCCCTGAAGGATCGCTCTATCTGAGCTAACCAATCCTCAGCCTCATCCGGTCTCCCAAAAGTCCCTTCAAAATATCTGTTACTCTTAATGAACTCGGGTAGGGAGCTTCTGTATGGCCTCATAGGTGGTGGAGGAGGCAAAGGCGCAGTGTGAGAGTGCGCGCTTTCCTGTGCTGGCATCCCCACAGAAGCTTGGGGTGCAGGTGGTGGCGGAGTTGGAGCTGGAGCTTGTGCTTGTGCCGCTGCCGGCAAACTTTGTCGAAGTGCTTCGAGCACTTGTGTCATTTGTGCCATTTGTCCAAGCATGGCTTGCAAAGCTACCTGTGTAGCATCTGCAGGAGGATTTGGAGGAGGGGCGGCTTGTTGCCCTTCTTCCATATTGGGTTGATTGGAGGCGCTTTCCTCCTGACGTCTCCTTCTTCTACCTCGGCTGTAGCAAATTTTATTTTTGTCTAGTTAAGTAATCTTCTCAATATATTCTATTAATGTTTTCAAACGAGGTAACGGAAATAAAAGAAGTAGTAATACGAGCGGAAAAATAAAGTGTAAAAGGTAAATCAGGGAATTTAAGTAATAAAATTCTGATCATAAAACATAAATATAGCTTTATTGAAATTGACAACATGAAAAATCCTCATAAAAATCAAGTAAAATTTTATACTAAAGCAACAACGAAACAATCAACATGTAACAATAACAACACAATACCAAAAGCAACTAAAGTAACTAAGCGGCATTCTATGAGAGTCTCATTAGGTCACCTATGAAGGTTTTGCGATACTAAGTCGATTGTTTCCTAGTGGTTACTATCCACAAGGGTTAAGTATAGGATTTTAGGGCCGATACTATGGTCGTCTTCCCATCTAAGTCTTCCTTAGTAATTCTATTATCCTTCCTTTTTCCTTTCTTAAGGCTATTTATTTGTAGTTATGATTGTAAACTCTTAACCATGCTCTGATACCAACTTAAACTGTCACGCCCCAAAGGGTACCCTAAACGCGACAGTCCACCACACCGATATTAAACTTAAGTATGACACCTTAGTCATCCCATAAGTTTACATATCGAGTGTAAGGTGTACTCACACAACTTTTAGGATCACACTTTGATTCGAGTAGTCTTAAGAAAGCATACATAGCATTAAGAATATAAATCACAACAAGATAAATAGTTAAACTTTACAAAAGCCAAGGGGGCATACCCCCCAAAATAATAGGAGTCTACATCGTTTAGCTCCAATTACACATATCTGAATTACATTAAAGAGATTTTCCTAGAAGTCCACGCCTATACTAGGTCCCGACTTCCTCAAAAGCTCTTTAATCCATGTGATAAACCTGCACAAAGTCCTCTCGGAACATCCAAAAATAGGAACACTGCAACAAAAACTGTTGGGGTATAAGCTAATGCTTAGTGAGATTCATTTTCCAAGTAACATGCCCGACCAAGCTAAAATATCTATACAAGCAAGTTATAATTAAGCAACCATATGAATGCACAAGCAATGAGCAAGCAAGCATATGACTTTCCGGTAGTCATAAGTGAATGAATTTACGCCCTCCATTCGGGGTTTGGGGTAGTTCATAAGTCATGCAACTACAATTCCAAAGTTGGTCCATAAGACATGCAACCATAGTCCCAATCTTAAGTGGGGTGGTCCATAAGACATGCAACCACAATTTTAATGTTGGTCCATAAGTCATGCAACCATAGTTTCATTATTCGAATGGGGTGGTCCATAAGTCATGCAACCCTAGTCCCCTTCATTAAAGACCCGCTGCCTCCCAATACACCTTTGTCCCACAATACTCGACAATGATATGACTCACTACGTGATATGCATGTACAATTTATTCATATAATCATGACATATTACTTAGATAATTTAAAAGTGACCATACAATTTCAGACATTCCAAATCTATACTAGCTCATACAAGATTATTGCAACAAAGCTTGCCTCGATATACTTATCGTTCATTCATGCAAGTTTAGATCACCATTCAATCACAATTTTATCTTTTCCTAAGTCTAATGCCACTACTACTACAAGCACATCCAAGAGCATAATTAATTGAGAAATGAACTCACTTGTCCATGTAGTGAAAATCCACTAGTCGTAATAGTCCTCGGGAAGTGGTAACCCGTCCTCCAATTCACCTAGGTACAAAGAATACCCTCAATGAGTATCTCTTATGAAGTTCTATTAAACTTAACAATTTTATTTACTAAGTTCGTCAATTTCCGTCTAGGTTGAATCCTTAACTTAAAAAGGTCATATCTAACTCATTTTAACTCGGAATTTAGCTTATAATATACCGATTTATACCTACTTCGAAAGAGCTATCTATTTCTAAAGTTAATTCAAACATTTAAGGTCATTTAGGGTCGGAAACATACTGTACAGTAGGGTTGCGAAAATTCCAGATTTGAGCCTTTGTGAAAAATTGCCATATCTACTCTATTTAACTACTTAGACCAATATTTTAGTCCTAAACTTGCAAGGAGATTCTCAAAAAAAAATTAAGAGATTACACACTTATCTAATACCAAACATAAAGTTCAAATGAAACTTCTAAGAATCCATTTCATAAAACCGAAATTTACAAGTTGAAACTCATTGTCTTGTTTTGAGTAATTCCTTTACTAAAACTTACTTAGTTCAATGAAAATAATTTTTCCTATATTATATCATCAAAGCATTCCATTTTCAATATAAAATACTTGTTTTGAGATCAAAAAGAAGGTTTTCAAAATTGGTCTCCCTAATTACGAATTTCCTCTTTGAAGTTACAATGAAAAAAACCTAAATTTTGTCTTTACAAAGCACTTGATTTAAGCAATACTTTTAGGAAAACTCATTTAAACTTATGAAAATCATTCCTTAAGATATCTATACAAGAGCCCTTATATTTTTGTCTAAATCTTCATTTTAAAGTTGATGATGGGTTCCAAAAATAGGTCTTGGTCTTGATCCGAATTTTCATAAATTTATTTTGGACATATCTCTTGAGAAAATTCATCAAAACTCATGAAAACAACCCATTACATATTATATCTCAAGAACCCTTCATTTCTTGAATAAAATCCTCATTTGTGAGTTGGAAAACATGTTTTTATTTTGGATCTTTGTCTTGATCCGAAAATACAATTTTTGTTTTTGAAAATCAACTTTGATTCTTGTAAGATGAAGCCTTGATGATATACATCCATCAAACCTTCATTTTCTTAACAAAAGCTTCCATTTTAAGACTTGAAAGAGGGTTTTTAAAATAGGGCATTGACAAGTTACGAATTTTTCTTTTTCATTCCAACTTGAATCTAAGATCTACTCAATATATAACCATGAAAGCATAAGAAAAACTTAGTAGTAGCCTTAATTCTAGATCTACACATAAACATAACTAAAGCTTGATAAAACTCTAGATCTACAAGTATCACATAAACAAGAAGATAAACAAGCCTTCCATATAACAAAAATACTAAGAACAAAAGAGATCATCATCTAGAGGAGTGTTTCACTTCTTGGCATCATCATCCATAGCCTTTTAAGCTTGTGGAATGTCCTTTGATGCATGAAACATCCATGGTATCATCCTAGAACATCTTATAAGAGCTAAAAAGAGAAAGATTACCTCAAATAATTGCAAGAAATATATGTGGAAGCAAGAAAAAATGGGGCAGCTTGTTTGAAGAAGACAAGCAAGAAGAAGAGAAAAGAGAGGGAAAAAGAGAGAGGAAAAATAGGGTTTGTAAAGTGAAAGAGGAAAGGAATGAGATGTTTAAATAGAGATAAATGTGTGTTAAATAATTTTAAAAAAAATAAAACACAGCTGCATGAGAGGGGGGCTGGCGTGATTTGTGTGTGTAGGGGTGTGTGTAGTTTGATTTCAATTTATTTTGAAAGTGTAACAAGTTGCATCCATTTAACTAAAAGAGACTTTTAAAATATCAAATAAATAATTAAAAATAATGAAAAGTGGCTAATTTATGGGGAATGGGCAGCTGCAATTTTGGGAAAATGTAAGAAAAAGCAAAAGAAGACATAATAATGTGTAGTAATGATAATGTATGTGTACTTGAGATATGGGTTGATAAAGTGGCTTTTTGAATAAGAAAATATATAAAATAATTAAGAAAAATATTTTTATTTAAGTAGCAGAATTTTTATGATTTAAATAAAATAATCAATTAAATTATTTTTAGAAATTTAACAATTAGTTACCGGTAAGAGTAAAATAAGCTTATATGAGCTATAACTGATATTTTTAGAATCCGAAAAATTCTAAACTTGATATTTTTGAAATCCTTATAAAAATACGAGTCTAAAAATATTAAAGATATATTTTTAATTTTCCGAGCCCCGGGACACGCTTTCCAAAGCAGTATCCAAACGGGTTCGAAATAAGCCGAAAATAACCAATCTGATATTTTTAATAAATCAAATATTATTACGGACTATTCTAAACACTTTAATTATTTTTCGACTCCTCGATTTACGAACTCGGGTTTTCAGGATCTAAACTGTAGGGTTTTACTCAAGATCCGTTGACTTAAGGCTCGGTAGACTTTCCGGCTTAAGGTTTAGGGCTTAGGAAACAGGGGTTTACTGGGTAAGAAGGTTTCGGATGATGGAGGAATGAAATAGGGTTTCCATCGGGAAGTCTTTCCAGAAACATAAAGAACAGGAAGAACAAAAGAGTTGTTGTCTGAATGAGGAACGTGCAAGGAATGAATTAGAAGAGGCTGGGCCGAATAACAAAGGTGGCTTGGGTATTGAAGTTCGGGCGAGTAATCCAGGCCGATCCAAGAAGTTAGCAGATAAAATAAACAAGTAAACATGGGTTGTAACTTAAGTAGAGCCCAGTGAATAAACAGTAAAATATATTAGCTGTAATAGAAATATGTGCTGGCATAACTAGCATATGATAGAATAAAAAATATTCCATAGAAGCATAATTTGTTATAACCGATTATAGTTATTACACTATATATTTGTAATACATGTAATACAAGGATATATAGAAAAAGACCAAAAATATTCAGCTCCAATCGTATTCGATAGTGAGTTTACTCTCTGCACTTGGATATTTGGTTGTAATCGGCCAAACTTGTATTTCCGATCTCAGCATTTGCATTTCCGATCCTAGCTTTACTTCCGTAGTGCATAATATGATCTCAAAATCGATGGGTTTACATATGTGTATGTACATGCATACAAAAACAAAGAAGAAGCAAGGTCATGTTCTTCTTTTATAGAGTCACTGAGTGTTACTGTATAATGATCACTTGATCGTCGCATGTATAGAAGAATTGTTGAATTTTGAGGACATTTGATCCTTGCTTCAATTCACGACAGAGTAAGTTCTTACACCTGCCCCAAAGTAAATTTGCACAAGAAAGTGATCATTATCAAGGAATTTATAGAACAAATATTAAAAAAAAGGGGAAAGAACAGCACGATGAGGATGTCTAATGTTTGTTGATTGTTTTTTGTCCTTATGCTTTTATGTCCTCGCTACGACTCCCCACCACTACTTCAATTGTTAAACCAAGTTCATAATGGTGTTATGAATGGAGAAATATGAATATACATGTAAATACATATATTATGCAAAGGAGGAACTAAATAGATAAATAAAGAAGCAAGGGTGACATATAGCCATCTATCAAGAAATGGGAAAAGAAACGAGAAAGGTTTCATTATGATTCATTGAAGTTTACTTATGATTACAGAAGGTTTTCCTATGACATATAAAGGTATAGTTTGATTATTGCTACCTACATGTGAGGAGAAATTGTCTTCAATGCCATACAATAATAAACATAACGTTTCTCGTTTCAATCACAGTGCATGAATACGTGGATATGTGCATAGATCTGATGTGGTGCAATAAGGAGTATAAAGTTTTAAACTTGAGATTTAAAAGGATTTGCTTGGTTATAAATTATATCATATAGAGGGATTTATCTTGAAGATATAAGGTATGTTATAAGATATGAATATCCGAAAGAGATGTGGATATAATGCTAGAAAAATTTAATGTCCTTGTTATGAAGACAATGTAAAAGAGATTACAACAATTCAAGATTACCTTGTTGGAATTTATTGAGGTTGCAGTCAGATATTATGAAAAGAAAATCTCCTACTGTCATTCGTAGACTTGAACCATATTAATGGCATTTATTTGGATTATCGTCCATCACAGTGTTTGGATATTAAAAGGACTCTTAAAAAAATAATAGTAATAATTTGATATGTTAAAGGAGATTTAAAATTATGATGAGATTTATGATGCGTTGGAATGGTGCCTAAATCGGATCACAGTTTATACATGGGAAGAGGAAGATCTACAATAGATACGTGTATATATATTATGATTTATATGTATAAAGGAAAGATTGCAACGATGGACTCGTAATTGCTTGGATGAATTAGTGTTTTTTGTTTTTAAAAAAAAAAAAAAAAGAAAAAAGAAGCAAGGACGGAGATCCAGTATTAACAATCCATGAAAGAAGGTTCCAGGGGTCCAAGTTGACTTGAACAAGTTTTGTTTAAAAAAACAAAGAAAAAGCCAAGGAGATCACGATTAGAGTTTGAGTCAAGGTGTTACTTGCAGTTTCACATGGAGTTTAAGTCGAAAAAGATATAGAGAATATAGACTTGGATTTTAATATTATATGGTTCATCACTTGCCTTTTGACATGGAGATAAGACTATAGGCTTGTGAAGACTATAGGTTTGGGAATAATTTAGGGGTGGGGCGAACGGATCGGTTTGGTTCGGTTTTTTCTAAAACCAAACCAAATTATAATTTACGATTTGTTTTTTTTTTTTTTCATCCCAAACCAAACCCTTAAGTAACGGTTTGGTTAGGATTAGAAATTTTTTAAACCATTAAATAACGGTTTGTTTCGGTTTGGATTACAGATTAAATCAAAATTCTAACTAAAAATTTTCTTTGTTCTAATTTCTTTTTACATTTACGTAGATACTTAAATATTTATATCATTTTACAAGTTCATATTATAAACCATGACAAAATACTTTATGAATTCATCATACTTTTAATATATAGTTATCTATAAAATTAATTATCTACTAATAAAATACATTCACTGATCAATACGTAGCAAGTCGTAATTTACAGTTTTTAATAGAACTATTAAGTCAATTATCTAACAATAAATTTAGCTAAAATAAAAAATCATCTATTACCAAAATTTATCAATAAATAAAATGATTCACTGACAAAATATATTAAACATTTAATACATAATAAGAGTTTATAATTGAGTAAATAAATTTCATACTTTATAAAGTTAAACGCTATTAAAAAGACAATAGTTCATCATCAACAAAAAAAATACATATTATGAGTCTTAAAAAAAATTAAAAATGAACAAGTTGATTTTAATTAATATTTACCAAATAATAAATATTAATTGAAATCATATGAACATATAGTAAAATATTATTATATTTTTCTAAACAGTTTGGTTCGGTTATACGGATTGGTTTGGTTTACCTTCCAAACCAAACCATAAATATACGAATTGGTTCGAATTGAAAAATTTTTAAACCAAACCATTAAAAAAAAAACCATATTTTTGGTTTGAATTGGTTCGACTACGGATTGGTTCGGTTCGGTTGGTTTTTTTGCCCGCCTCTAGTGAATATTATATTAAGAAACAAGAAAGGAATTATGTCATTACCTATAAATATTTGTGTTGCCATTTTTATATGAATTTTTACTATTTGAGCAAGACCCATTATTAAATTAGTCAACAATTGCCAAAAATAAAAGATACTCTCCAGATATATTTATGTATATATGTGGAAGGTGCTATATAAATGAAAAGGAAAAATGAGAGGGGAATAAAAGGATTCTTTTTATTCAAGACATTCATTGATATGGAAGGTAGTGAATGGAAAGAAAAAAGAAATAAAAAGGTGAAGAGATATTATCTCATTACATAGGTCTTTCTTATGACATGAAGCAATATGCTACGAGCTCACAAAAAAATGAATAAGAGAATTTATTTTATATATTGCCTAAGGGCAATAAAAAATTGTTATTTTGTATATTGTTAGAGGCAATATATATAAATATATATATATATATATATATCCCAAAGTGACGCGTGCAAACAAGTCATGCTATGAACTAAAAAAAAAAAAAAATCCTCCTGTACTAGTGCTAGACTTGTACACTATAATTTGGTATCCAATGAAACACTAAGTTATGATAACGCATTTAGCAGTTATGCAGCCATTGTATGAACGAACAAGTGCTAGACAACATTATAGCTAGTTAAAAGATATATTTTATGCCTAAACGCTTTCAACTTCATTTGGAAAACTTTAGTTAGGGGGCAAAATGTAGATGGACTTAAAAAATATAAATTTATTATTTATTTAGGTTTGACTTACGAGCTGAGTGACAGAGCCTAACGAGTCAAGCTCATTTTTTTAGGATGATCAATAGATATTTGACATTGTGGGCTTGGAGTTGGGCCCATTGGACCGGCCTGTCCATTATCCAACCTTTCTCAATATGGCTCATGCATTAAAAGATGACCCATCTTGGCCGTTGACTATTAGCATGATCTAACATATGACACTGATGGCTAAGCTCTATAAATATCCTAAGTCCCTTCTCATTTGAGGAGAGAGAAATTTGATAGAAACATGGAGGTGATGCTGAATTTCTATTTAAGGGATCAAGCACTTGTTCATCACTACTTGTGGAGTTTGATGCTTGATAGCTCCTTTGCTTATCACAAGTGCATTTGAGACATTGAGACTGCCTATTCCTCTTCCCTACTCTACTTCTCTCTTGATCATCCTTAGCATCATTATGTGTCATTTTGCAAGCTATGTATAGCAATAGTCACGCAACATGCACGTGACTACTTTCCTCTAATCCATATATCTACAGAAGTCACCGCTATGAATTGATTATAATACCGCGAATGATATGTGAAGTTTGATGAAATGTGTAGAGGATCTATTTGACTATATAAATATATATGAATTTGATTGTTGGTTAAGTGATGGGACTTGAAGAGTCTAATCCATGTTTTAAGATGACTTATGGAAGATTTGACATAGTAAGCTTTGAGTAAGGATTGTTAGATCGGCCTAACTACTCTTAACCTTTCTTAAAGAAGCTTATGCACTTAAAAGAGGCACTCAATATGATCCTATGGAAGGATCCATTAGAAGAAGGATATATCTCAACCATTGACACACCATATGATCTAACGAATGCTATTAATAACCAAACTCTATAGATATTCCAAAGGTCCTCTTCATTTGGCAAATTTCAAAGATTCAGAGAAATGCTGTTATGCTGTCGGATTATAATCATAGATATCAAACAGGGTCATAACGAAGAATGCATTGCCTCTCTATGAGAATTGCAGAGTTGACACTATATAACTTCTCCACTTGTTAGGCATGCGTTCAAACTATTTGAGATTGCTTACCTCTCCTTCCTACCATCTCTTTTTAAGTCATCCTTATGTGTAGTCACTCATTTAAAGCCACATGTAAGCAGCTAAATGTTGCATACACATGATCATTACTAATGAATCCACCCATCTACATTTTGGTGACTCCACTAAGGATGGGGAATTAGATAACTTGATAATGACATCTATAAGAAAAAGACTACCTAATCCCAACAACAACACAAGCCAAGAGTTTGATGCCAATACTGATGCTGAAGAACAAAACATGCCAACACTTGAAGATGTCAATTTGACTAACAATATAATGTAAGTAGGTGAACTTGACCATGCGTGAATTGCGTGTGAAATACAAGACAACACTAAGATTATGAAAGAATTCATCACCATGATGGCTCCATTCATGCTTGCTATGGCTTCTTTTGCTGCTGAGCAATAGGGAGTAACCTCGTCAAATCATACTATTGCTGCACACCTACACGCCATCTAAGCAACTCAACTACCTAATCCTTTGGGTGTTAATGTGAATTCCATCCTTAGAAATAATGAGCAAGTTCGTACACTAAACGTACTACAGAGTAACACTCAACACCTAAGGCAAATAAGCATAGGAATCTAGCTTGGAGGTTCTTCATCCTCACATATTATCCCTCATGTTGCAGATGACGAATTAACATCTCAACCTAATTCTACATACACTGTCCCTATAGAAGTTGCTACATCTACTCTGGAGGGTCCTTCATCACTAAGGAGGACCACGATGTTTATTTGAAGGAGATTTAAACAAAATCTATCATGGAAGTGTTGAACCACAAACTCCTATGCAACCAACATATTGGTGCCAAATCATACCATAAGAACTACTTAAGTCCTGAATTTATGTTGTTTAACAGCAAAAAGAGAAGTGCAAAAGAGCACTTATTGAAGTTTATTGAGATATTAGAAGTCTACAAGTTAGATGACAACTTGAAATTAAAAGAATTCCCTAAGTTTCTCATAAAAGGCATATATTTTGTATGTTAACCTTCTTCTTAGATTAGTAGGTTCATGGGGAAGCATGTGTAAGATATTCCTCAAAAAATTCTTCTCTACTTAGGATCAAGTCACTTTAACATCTGACTAACATGGGATGCATTCAAAAAATGCCCAAAGAGGACCTAATGGACCACATTGAGCACCTAGACGTCCAAAATATGTTTGATGAAATGGAGTTAGTGAAGATGTGTATCCAAGGAATGTTCACTGAGTATGCGATATACTTTGAAAATCTTTCTTTGGTTTCCTTTGCTGCTTTAGTTGAGAATTCATGAAAGACTAATAATTTTGTGAAGTGACAAAGAAAATAAAATGGAAGATTAAGAAAAAAGACTGTGTCTATGAACTTGACTTAACGTTATAGCTCTAAGGAAAGGAAGAAGCTAGGAGGTGAGAAGTAAGAAACTCCTACATCATTATTACCATACCGATGCTCAATGGGTAAGGTACATGCAAGGCTTGACTAATGGTTGTGAGATGGAAATATTAAACTCCAAAGGGTTAAACACTCACCTACAATTAAAGAAAAGAATAATCCCAACTTTTCAAGTTTCATAGAACAGTGGTTCATCCCACAAAAGATTGCTAGAGTTCAAGAAGATATTCAATGAAAGAGTGCAGAATGATGAACTTATCATTGACAATAATGATGTTGGATATAATTCGCTACTTATACATAACAATCAACATAGTACCATAAATGTTGTCACCTATTACCCCCACAACATTAGAGAGAAATGCAATGTTGCTTGTTGAGGCACGAGATGATGAAAGGAAATTAATCTAAGTTGAAGAGCTCAAGTGTTAACCTATTGTGGCAACTTTACTAAAATCTTCCAACTTTAGGAGTTTTTTTTTTTTTTTAATCTCCTATGATTCAATGAGAAGGCATGGCTTGCAGTATTGTATGTACTTGTGCAAATATCTTATATATAGAATGCAACATACTGCAGCCTATGAGAAGAATGGTGGAAGCACATGAGAATGCAATTTTATTGTTGATGTAGATATGTGTGCGAAGAATCCAAATCATAACCACCCTCTATATGTGGAAGGTTTACTAAACTGCTACCTTATGAATATAACATTTATAGATAGTGGTTCCTCTATAAACATTATGCCTATGACTACATTTAAAGTTGCTAAGTTTGACATCAAACAACTTATTTTGATAAATGGCTTCAACCAATATTCCACATATATGATAGGATATGTCAATGTGAATATCAATATTAGGCCTATCTAAGGTCCCACAACATTTTATGTGATCGATGCATTACTCTCCTACTACTTACTTATTAGTTGGAAATAGTTGCATGATCACTATTTAACACCTTCCACATTGCACCAATGCATCAAAGGTCATTGGAAGAGAAATATATATTCATCCTAGTAACTAGAAATCCTTTTAAATGAAATGGGCCATACTTTATAGAATCGACCTTCTTTGACAAATTTGTTGAAGAATGAGAAATGGCTATCGCAAGACCCTTTGATACCCTATTGCTTAGATGCGAAAAAGTTCAAAAGGGTCATAAAAAAAAAAGGAGAAAGATGCATGGTTGTCATGGGGGTAAAAAGAAAAGAAAAGGGATCAGAGAAATTAATAACTTCATTGGGGAAAACAAATGGAAAGTATACCTCTTATGACAGTCTTGGGCGCTCGAAGAAGCTTATTTATCTTCTTGAGATCCTAAACCAACCCAAGAGTTTTAACCCGCCCCCCTTACAAATGAAGGATCAAATGAAGCCTCAAGCTAAGGAGATAAAATAGTCAGATCTAGGGCCATATGAGTTGTCATAGCTAATCTTCATAAGCAAAAGTCTTAAGCAAGAAATCAAAATTCCTTCATAGCATTATTGAAAGAGTATAGAGATGTTTTTTCTTAGGCATATGAGGAGATGCCAGGACTCAACCCCAATCTTGTGGTGCATAGAATAAACATTACATTAGGGTCTAAACCCTTAAAGCAAGGATCACAAGTCTTTCGACTAGAAGTAGAGTTGCAAATCATGGTATAAATTGAGAAGCTAATCAGAGCAAGTTTCATTAAGACAATTGGGAATCCCACTTAGCTAGCAAATATTGTCCCAATAAAGAAGAAAAATGGTTAAATACATGTATGCGTTGGCTTTTGGGATCTTAATAGGGCTTGCCTAAAAGCTGACCTCCAACAACAAAATGTTAGCATGTTAGCGGATAACATAACAAGACACGAGTTATTTTCATTCATTGATGGATTTTGTAATTTACAAGTAAATAATTAACAAAGAAGGGAAAAAGAGTCATTTGATATAAAATAAGAGGATTATATGGTTAGAATCTAAAGTATAGTTATGTTTTGATCACATGATATACACATGATGGAAGATGAAATTTTTCAACTATACACTGGCCAGTACGCCGCTGGCGTAGGAGTAAACACTATCGGCATATGTTCTGTGGCTTAGATAGTGTTGAAATCAATATTGGAATGAAGAAAATTGATCATAGTCATATACACTACCAGCTTATATATGTATGCTGCTAGCTTTGGTATGTACACTGCCAGCATACATGTAAAAGAAAAACGAACCAATGCCAAATGGTCGCCAGCCTTTATGTTTACATTACCAGTGTATGATGTAAATCTGCCAGCGTATGTGTCGGGGGAAATGAAGAGTCGCATGAAATTCTTTATAATTCTGCCATATGTCTTCTTCTCTAAAGAACTCTTAAACCTAGAAATCCTCTCTCTGAGTGATCATAGCAACCAAGGGGGTTTAGAAGTCCAGGTCAAGCAATTAGATTACTATCTTTTTCTTTAGGATCTATAAGATCTATCATTTTCCTTAGGGTTTTTATATTGGTTTTGAAGGGAAAATTGGAGAAAACCCTAGTTTTCTTAGAGATATGGATATTCAGTGATTAAAAAGGATTAACGATCAATTTTAGGTAAGTTTGAATGTTTTTGATCCCTATGATTATGTAGAAATGTTTTTCTATTGAATTTTTGGTTTGATTTGTAATGAATGGACTTAGGATTTAGAAAGATCTATTGAGGAGATTTGTTGTTTTGTAGAATTTTTGCATTTCATTCAAGGAAAAAGGCATGGATTTTTAATTCTATTCATATTAGGGTTTTAAATGAAGTATGGATTAAGATTATGTTATAGAAGTTGTATATTGAAATATGTTCTATTTATGTGATCAGGGTTTTGGGGTTTAGAGTCCTATTCCTTGAAATTCATTAAGGTACGACCTTACCTTACTTGTTGTATGTGAGTATAGGTTTAGAATTGTAAATTGAATTAATTACTATTTGGCTTGTAATTGAAAAGTTTGCTACTTGTGCTTAGTTGTTGTTAGTAAAGACCACACAGAGTGTGATACAAATAGTGACAACCTGATGATCATTGTGTATCGTTGTCTCGAGTGGAGTTGCACCTAAAAATGATTCTAGTAGATTAGGAGTCATGCCAGCTTAATTGTGGTACGCATCGATGTGTAGAGAGCACACAACATCATTATATGTATGTAAAAGTATTTTGTATAAAGGCCTGTTTTCTCGAGTCATGAGTTACTTTAGATTTAGAACTATTTACAAGTGGTTCTAAACCGTGTTATTGCTTGACTAACCGAAGATAATAGCCTGTGTTTTTTGCATTAGTTTTAGCTTGTGTGTGAAATTTGTACGTTGCCTGTTGTAGACACCTCATTTTGGCGAATAATTAAATTATTTTTAATTATATGTTAATATTAAGGCTAAGTTGAAGAATTAGATAATTTTTTAATTATAAAGGGATTAGGATTAGTAATGAATAAAATTAGAAAAATAAACCAAATTGTAGGAAGTAAAGATGATAGATATAATATAAGTACACATATAATATCATATAGATTACATTATTATTTAAAAAGATCAATTGCACATATAGAAAGTAGGCATGGAGAGATTTAATTTGGTGCCTAAAATGTGTATTTTAATCAAGGGAAAGTGCCTCGAATTCGGATCTAAAAATTGGGAAAAACTCGTTTTTTTAACTTTCCTAAAAAATTTAAAAAGCATCAAAATTTGTTTTTGAGGAAAGTTTGTTGATTTTGGTTGTTATAATATGGTATATACCTGTCTAATGTTGCTTTTAATTAGAAAGTTATAACCGATTGGAGCCAATTTTTCAAATTCATGCAAGAACTTGCCCTAAAAACACTTGGTAAGACTTGGAGGTTAATTTACCATCCTAATTCTATGAATAGGACTCAGACACTACACTTAAAAAAAGAAGAAAAAAGGATAATTAGCGAAATCAAGCATCACTAAAGTGCTACTGACACAGCCAGAGCTTCGCCGACTGCCATCGATGGAGCCTAATCCGACCAAGCTCCACCGAAGCTTAACTTTGCCGACCACTAACCCAAGAATCTAACTTGTCGGTCGTCATCATCATCCAATTGTCCTTGTCCTTCGAGCTGCTTCAGGTAAGTTCGCTTCACCTGTTTTCTTATTTTAATAATAAGACTTAGGAATGGTGTATATGAATCACCATCATATTTTTATATGAATAGATAAATATATATATATATATACATGTACATAGTGTTTACTATAATAATATTAAATAATGATGCCATTATAATAATAATAATAATAAATAATAATAATAATAATATAATAAACTGGTTATAATAATAAGGATAAAAATTCATAATATTATATGTATGTGTAATGTCCAGTTGGTAAGAATAGAATACGTAATTACTATTACTTTGTCTTAAAATATTCTAGATAATGATGTTATTTTCTAAATTGTTATAAAAATCAACTTTCTCCTTAATGTTTGCTTTCCACTTTGATGTTTGACATGGATATGAATATACGGTTTTATTTTGTTAATGTTAGCATGTTGATACTTGATAATCCTTATAGAAATCTTTATTCTTAATAACATGTTAAGTATTTTGATATAAGATTTAGATGACATGTGATTATGTTTCCATAAAAATTTCTTTTTCATCACTTAGAAAAAGGTTGATTTTCGTAAAATTGTTAAAACCTAATTTGATAGATTTAGGGCGCACATGTAAATCGATTTTTGTAAAATTAATAAAATTTAATGAATTTAAAATGATAAGATTTTTTTTTATTTCTAAAATTAACCAACAAGCTAAAATTTTCATTAAGAGAACTACATGTTGTCTGATCCCAATTAGCGAGTACGTATGCACCTTGGGGTGATATAAAAAATGAAAAAAAAAAACCTTTTTTTTTGTTTATTTCTATTTTGAATTAATTCATTGTTTATATTGTAAGCTTTTATAATAAATTGTAAATATCAATATTATTTATACTTATTTGCAAATGTTAATGTAAATAATGATTTTTTTATTCCTTAAAATTGCAATAATAACTTGTAGATGTTACACTTTGTAAATATTTTTTTTTTTATTTTCGAGCATTAAAAGGATAAACTTTAAACTTTAAATTTCAAGTGGTAACCATATGATTTTAATAGGTTAGCCCCTGAATCCAAATTTTTTTGTTTATAAAGTTTGATTTGCAAATCAAAATTTTCGCAGACTGGCAGCTAAATTAAGATTAACTAACCTATTATTTTGAAAAATTAAAATTATTTTAATTCTTAATCAAGGGTTCGTATTAAATGGGTTCGGGTGTAATACGGATTGGCTTAAAAGAAATTAATCTGGAAATGAAAAATCCAGGCTCGACAACTATTCATGTGTATTTGTTTATGGTATAGCGTACTAGACGATTTCGCTTACTCTTTTGTTTTTTTCAGAAGTAGGTGAAGATCAGGCATATTATGATCTATCTGGATTTAATGTTTGTATGCACTATGGGGAGGATGATAGTAGACAAGACTTCCCTATTGATGTTTAGATTATATGGATTGAGCTGGAGACTTAATGAAGTTTACCTGTTTTATGATTTAAGAATGTTTATGAGACTTCCCTTTTTATTATATTTTAAGTTTGTTTAAGTTGGCTTTGGTTTATGCCAATAACAATAAGACTATGTAGAAGTTTTATTTCTATGAACTATTTCAAACAGGTACCCTTTATATGTTAGAATTGGTGATATATGATTTTGCTTATTTATAGATTATAGTTTCATACCTTAACATGTCTAGTTATGTTATGGAAACATGGTGGATTGTAATGCCATCAAGTTAGAGCAATACAGATTAAGTGGTTACAATCAAAATTAGATGGCCATTAAAGATGCTTAATGCATTGCTTTTTGCACTCTTGTAGGAAATTTCCACTACACAACCATGCCATTTAGATTAAAGAATGTAGGCACCACTTACCAGCAAGTAATGATCGCAATATTTCATGACTTGATGCATACTTTCATGGAAGAATATGTAAATGACATCGTCATCAAGTCAAGTTGAGCACCTGATCATCTGGTTCACTTGAAGAAAGTATTCGAGTGATGTGGAATCTATAAACTTTGAATGAGCCCTTTGAAGTATGTGTTTGGAGTAGCATCTAGGAAGTTCCTTGTTTTTGTAGTTTAATGGAGAGGGATTGATGTCGATTCGACAAATGTATAAACAGTTCAATCCCTGCATTCATCAAGAAAAAAAAAAAAGAAGAAGTAAAGAGTTTTATGGGTAAAGTCTCCTATGCCAGACGATTTGTGCCTACACTATTTTCTTTCATATAGCTTGATGGGTTTGTCTTATTTATGAGTCCATAGGTAGAGACATGTTAGATGTATGCATATTTTGTATGTGTTTGAATTGTTTATTAAGTATAACTTGTATTCTCTCAAGTTAAGCATTAAATTTTGAACTTATTTGCCAAACTTTTACTTTGACTTGAATGCTTAATTGGGGGAGACTATTAATGTGTCATGGTTCTTCTTATAAAAAAGAGAGAGATTGTTGAATCGGTAGGTTTAAAGAGAATTTTAATGAGGAAATACATTATACAATTATCCAATTGTTAGAGTTAAGTTACATTTAATTAATAGCTAAACTACACCAGAAGGTCAGAACATTTGGGAGTAAGCTCATTTGAGGTCACAATATTTCGAGTGGTTCAAAAGAATTCACAATGTTTAGAGAAATTGGTCAATTGATGTCTTTATTGACACGTGTCAATAAGAGAAATATTTAATTAAAACTCAAAATATCTGACATGTTGTGACATGTCAATGGAGACCTCAATTGACCACTTTTTTAAACATTGTGACATCTTTTAAACCACTTGAATTGTTGTGATCTCAAATGAACTTATTCCTAAATATTGTGACTTTTTGGTGTAGTTTACCCTTTAATAAACAAATATATTCGTGATATGATGAAGTTTATGATTGTGTAATATATGTGTCATACTTGCATTTGGTGATAAAGTTGCAAGCTTTACTATGATACAACTAGTGTCCAAACACCCAACACGCCTCAAGACATGACATCAAAACACTAGTATGATCAAAAGATTGATCATGTGAACTGCAACTAGGATGTTTGGACACTAGGGTTAGATGCTCAAATGCTAAGCATTTTTCACGTATTCCAAAAGTTTTCTAATCATCATGTAGCGGACTAGTTTAAACCTAATTTATTCTTAATTTACAAATGATAAAATATAATTTTATTGGTCATTTTATTGATGATTATTATGAAATTAGTACTTAAAATCATTAAATTATGTTTCTAGACCTTTAAAGAGAGATTTTATGAAAATGAAGCACTTTAGGCCTAAATAATAAAGTTTGGAGCCAATTTATGGTCAACTTGAAGAAGATGTAGCCATGTCCCAAGGTCATGTCAAGGAAAGCGTGATAGAAGAAGAAAATTGGAGTTTTGGTTCAACATGACATAGAACCATGACTTGTCTTAAGTTGTGTTGCTCTGAAATTAGGCACATAAAGTTACATGGCCAAAGACAAGACTTATTTGAGTCATGTCATAGGAAACGACCAAACGACATGACTTGTCTTAAGTCTTGTAGCACCAAAATTTTGGATTTATTGTGTTTAGAAAGTAACATAACTTAGAGACACGATTTGTCTCTATCGTGTCACTTCTAGACTTGTGAATTTCTTAAAGACACAGACGGAAACACGACTTGCCTCAATTAATGTCATTTTAACGACAAGTATATTTTAGGAAACTACTTAAAATTGGAAAGATTCCTCCTTGGGCTTGAAGAAAAAGACATCTTGGAATAATTTTGGAAAGTTTCCAATGTCCCCTCTTTATATTCAAAAACTCCAACAACTGTCCATTCTTGACGATTTACTTTCCTATTTTGAAGCCTTAGCTTGCCAAATGAGAATAAGCACTTTCCTATTCCTTAAGTCCTCAATTTTCTTATCTTTGGTAAAGGAAACCTTCAATTTGAAGCTTGAAGAGCATCTATTAAAGGGAAAGACTCTAGGACAACAATGTAGATGAAGTAGTATGAATTTGGTATATGCTATCTAGGTTATTATAGTGCAAGACAAAATTGTGCTTAGATTACAAATTATAATTGGGTGTTATGGTTAATTCTATATATCTTTGGGTTGTTATCACTTCTCTTATGGAGGATTAGACTACTAATTTAGATTTTGATGAACCTTAAGATGATTATGTGATTTGTTTTTCATTGATTTTGATATATTGCTTTGTTGGATTTAATTGTATTGTTCTTTATTGTTTATCTTGACTTGATAGTGCACAATATTAAATTCTTGATTTGATGTTTATGCAAGTCAATTGAAAGATTATTCGTATGACTAGATCAACACAATTGTAAGGAGTTGCATGCAATCGTAGAATTAGGATGACAAAATTCCTTGGAATTAAGGTTAAACCTAATCGGGAGATTCTAGATCAATAATATTATGTTAGGGGTTTTAGCTAGAAAGGAGTTTCAATCAATCAACCAAGGATTATGATTCAATAATCTTGAAGGTATTATTGAATTACATTAGTGATGTTGAATTTTATAAATTATAAACCTATATTCTCCTCTTTACTTGGTTTGACAAGCAAGTGTACCTATCTTTTAATAGCATAGAATAGAGTATAGGGTCATCTCCTCAGGGAATGTTTGTAAACACTAGTACTAAATTAAAATTCCTATTATTCAGCAATCGAATAATGGATAAGTAAATTGAATCTAACTTAAATAAATAAATTATTCTAATTATCAAGTAATTAACGAAATAAAATTTACTTAATGATTAACCACACAACTAAATTGTTTCACCAATGAATTAACATGTAAAACATATTCATTATTTATTATGTCCTTCCTAACAGCGAGATTCTGCTGATTAGCTCAGTACCTCTCTTGAGTCTATTAAACCTTAATTTTAGCTTTGCCTACTAGAATCTCTTCCTAATTAATAGCTGGCGAAGATCACATTATGATTATGATCCCAATGTAATTTCAGATTACATGTAGAAGATTTCATAACCCTATCTTTAGGTGTTTTGAACAATCTTTCTTTATATTCAAGATCTATTCCGAGGGAAGATTTCTCAATTGCATCCCAAGGAAATGTGGTTTAATTTTAAGTCGTGCACTACCTAGAATTAACATACAATAAAACACTATAGAGATTAGTGAATTCTACAACAATAGCATTCATTCCATGTATATACATGCTAATACACGGTTATACAAATCCTAACAACTACTTATGCATGATGTAAATGAAACAACACAACATAATATAATGAAAGAAGAAAATTATCACAAGAAAAGAATATGAAAACAACCCTTAAATGATGATTACTTCAAGATCTTGATATGGAATAATCTACACGAGTACAATGATAGATGAAAAAGGTGACAAAAAAAGGGTACAATGGAATTTTATGATGAATGCTCTAAAAAATGGGTTCTCTCCTTTTTACAATGTTTCACAATAGTATTTATACGTCTACTTCTTTGGATGCTTAAATTCTAAAATGGTGTGAAAATATATCATTCGTAACTACCACCATGGCCATATCACAGGCCGTTATCTTCGTGGGAATAATTTCCAAAGGCATATCAAGTTCGTAGTTGAAGCCGTTATATCCTTGTATTGAATTCTCACATGTTGTTATGGCCATATTGCTTCTTCCATATGCTCTTAAATTCCTTCCCCTATTGGTCACGATCGTAGTCAAGGCTGTGATCTTCATTGTAATCTCCACATCTTCATCAATTTACGGCTGTAACACTCCCAATTTATAAGTCCTAGAAATCACGCTCCATGGTACGGCCGTATTGTAGGCAGCGACCTTCTCTGTGTTTGATTTTCGTTTCTTCTATTGTGGATTATGCCCGTAATGATCCATTTAATGACATCCGAGAAGATCACTGGCTCAAATATAGCTGTAATCTAGCTTGGATGATATTTTTAACTTCAAATCCTTAGGCAATTTCATCTAAATGTTGATATTTCTCCTTTTTAACCTAAAATGAATATATTATCTAATTAAGTACCAAATATCTTTAATTAAACAAGGATTTAAACCATTATTAACCCTCAATAACCCAAAAATAAGTATGGTAAATTAACCTTATCAATTAGAAATCTCCACCATTCAAGAGTATCAACAATAATATTAGAATTATCCTTAGCCTATTCACATAACACCTAGTAGGATTCAAGATCTAAACATTTTCTCAATTTGGTTGTCTTTTTACTTAACTTGTGTTGATCTATAATTAGTAGTAATAATATATATTATTTAACTCACTTGATTTTGTAAGTTAAAAAATAGGAGAAAAGTAAGTATTAGTATTCACTAATCCCTTTGGAGACGATACTCGGACTCAATACTTATACTATAATATCGATAGGTCTGCCTTTAGTGATCATAGTTTAGAATTGTGTTTGAGATTTTAACTTGTTATTGATTACCTACAATCCATTCTAGCTAGCATCTGGATGTCAGGGGTAGATGTCTTCATGTTAGCAAGTCCCAAAACCTTGTATGCTTATTTTATAAGTGTGTTTAGATAGTAACCTATGACATTTGGATGCTATGTGTTAGAAGATCCATTAGAGCATTTAATGCAAAAGTAGTGTTTGGGGGAAAATGTCCAAGGGTGAAATTGTTTTAATAAGCTAGAGATATGAGGTCTTTAATAGAATAGGAGAAGTTAGTTAAGCCATTAAAGTTACATTTAATCATTTATTTCTTTCTATTTCTAAAACCCATTTTTGCATTTCATTTGCTTTATCTTTATGAATTGGAGTTTTGAGTAGTGTCATTTGCAAATCTTTGTAAAGGCACTATTTTATGAGATTTTTATGAGAATTATAGAGTGTTTAAGGTGATAGGAAATCATTTGTAAATGCATGAATTTTTTGAATTGGTGGTTATGGTTTGTGGTGTAACTCCTTGGGAACAATCTCTTTGTGTTGAATATAGTGATTGTGAAGTCCTCCATTTGCGATGTACTTGTGGACCCATGGAGACTAGGGTGCAGACTAAACTCCACATTAAACTAAGCTTAAATTTTTTATCCCTTATCTTTTACTTTATTGAATTTTACTTATTATTGTTATTTACTTGTTGAATTGCATTGTCTAGGCTTAGAATATTCATAAGGGATAAAATAGTTCTAAAACTTAATTCACAACCCCACCTCCCTAATGAGTTGTTTGCTGGGTATACTTGTACTATTGGATTCACTAAAGTAAGTTAAAGCCTCTCTCAATATCAAGAACTTTAAATCTAGATTAGATAACCATAATCCCTTCATAAGCTATCAAAAACTTAGATATGCATAAAGATTAAGAATCCTTTTATTAAAACCCATTCTAATAAATTTAAAATCAAGTGACAGAAAGTTTCACCATCCCTATCTCTAGGTGATCATGAGCAACTTCATTAGCAGCCTAGATCTATTCAAAAGAATGATTTCTTAATTTGTTCTGTTGAAATCAAACATGAATCTACATCATGCACTTACATAAAATTATGAATTGAGGTTTGAGCTATTAATTACATGTACCCAGACATTATTTAATTCAAACACTTTGAAATCACATGAATAAGGTCTTGGATTCACAAACCCTAAGTTAAAATAATTATTTCTCCATGGATATGAAATAAAGATGAATATTACTAATTAAGCAAAGAGTCATACAAGAATAAACGTTAGGTTAATATGAATTTACCTAGAAAACTTGCATTTCTCACAAAAAAAAAAACGTTTCTCTCACTAGAAATTCCCACTCTCCTCTATTCTACGTTAGAAATTTGTTAAATATAGTACAATATTATTACAAAGTCTGTATACATTTATTTATAGGTGTTAGGTGATGTTGACACATCAATCAAATTAAAACCTTATATGTACTCTACAAATAATCCAAGGCTAGCATACCTATCGATTATAGTATAGATTAGCACAAGAGTCATTCCACCTAGATATGTAATTACTAATACTTACCATATTCCCATTATCTAACTAGTCTAAGTAAAATGAAATTAATATATCTAACAATTAATTAATTAACTGAATCTAGCAATGTGAGAGTTACATATCTAAGAAAATCAATCACAAAACTACCCCTAATCTTGATTCACTACTAACCCCATATTTTATTCCTTATATTATGTTCATTAATGGATGATTAAATTTTTGAAGTGTAGGAACTTTATATTTGATTAACATCTCTTTCAAGAATATTAATTTCTTACCCTATGTGATTAATAGAAATGTCTTTCATCATTAATTAAACATCAAATTGCATTATAGTTCAATATTCCTAACAAAAATTAAATCTTTGTGCAAAAAGTTTATGTAGTCCATGTCTAGATCCACATTTAAACCTATGTATTTAAGCTAGATTTATCTTATTGATAAATCTTTTGACCTAATCAACAAGAATCATACATTGATATAATATTATGCACATATTAAATCAACGAACAATAAAAGCATATGAATAATAGATTCAAGAAAGCATAGGGTACCCTTCGGGGCGTGACAGTTTAGTTGGTATCAGAACGACAAGGTTTTGGGAATTAGGTGGGAAGACTTTAAGAGGATAGAGTATTAGGATGCAATCTTAGGAATGGGTAGGTAAATGTTAGATGACCCTTAGGTAAAGAAGAACTAGATTTAGCTTAATGACCTTTAAGGTATGACTTTCAATCATTGAGAATTTGAATTCTATCTTGGAGACTTTTGAAGAACATAGAAACAGACATATGAGGAAGGAAGATTGAAAATATTTGATGGGATGGTCGAATCTATACTAGCAACTGCAAAATATAGGAGCAAGTGACTTTACCTGACTTTTAGTTCAAGCCAATGATGGAGACGCTAGATTACCCCTTTGGCCTAGGAGACCACTAGGTGGGAAGGATTACTTGCGTGATTTCACCGTTTTTCTAAATAAACAAGTCTAAAGAAAATAAAAAGTTATAACTCTTTTTCTAAAACATAAGCAGCTTGTGAGTAGTATAACTAGACTAGCACGACCGTCTCGTCCTGTTCCTAGGAGGCTACCTGAGGAGAACGTGCAACCGTCAACTAGCCTTCCCGATGAACAATAAGTGAGAGACACTCCACCACCACAAGATCCAATGCAACAAGTCATAGACCTTCTAGGGTGTTTGGTGGATACACAAAAGCTCCTCTTACAACAAACGCTTATTAGGAATGTGCCGGTTAGGTGGAAGGACCCCCAAGTGACAATGCAAGGAATTGAGACTCCTTCTGTTATGGCTAGTCCAAGCTCCAAAGTCAGAAGGTATAAGACAACTAGCCTAACAGTTAAGAATGAACCTTTTAAGAGGCGTAAGATCAATTGTTGGAAGTGCAAGGAAAGTCATTATCTAAACAGTGTCCACAACTAAGCACAAGTGTTACTTCTGTGGAGATCCCGAGCATAAGGTTGTGGACTGTCCAGGAAAGAAAACCCTAAAGTGCTTCATCTGCAAACAGCCGGGACACCAGGCGAGTAGATGCCCCCACAAGAATTAACAGCTGGACAGCTGCCCTTGTTTGGAAGAAGTCAGTCTCCTAGAAATATCAATAGATCTCTCGTGTTGAGCGTTAGGAGCAAATAACTTTTTGAGTGAAGAGAACAAAGATGTTTTGAAAATGTAAACCGATGTTGTGTTTATCATCTAGTTCATGAATTAATTCAATGTATGTTTTGCATCCTTTCTTTGAACTTTTGTAATGAAAGATTTACATCTTCTCTTGATTTCATGTATTTCGTTTTGAATATTATGAAGTTTTTGTTATCGATTTTGATTTCAGTAGAATTTCAATATTTCTTACATATGTTTTTATTTCCGCATTTCGTGTTCTGTATTTCCGATAAGTTTCTTTAAGCTTCTTTTACCGCCTTAAGACGTAATAAAAGATTTAGAATTTTCACCTGAGCTTAATAAAATGTAGGAGATATACCCAACCACAACAAGAACCCGTCATGACTCCTTTAGGACCCGAGAACCAAGCGATACCGAACCACCTAACCAAGGGGGAAATGCCTCAATAGAGATTGAACGGCTTACTAATCAGATAAGAGGCTACATGCAACAGACTCAAGTCATTCAACGTCTACACCTGTGAGATATGAGCAAGAAACGACGCAAGATGAACCCCCATCACCTCAATACAACCAAAGTCTCTTACCATGCTTCATAAAGTGTAACGAGTATTTCGACGGAGTTTTGGAAAACCCGATGAGGCAGAGATTGGTTGGCACACATTGAGAGGTCCTTTAATGTTTTTGAAGTACCACACCGTCTGAGAGTCAATTATGGAACCTATGCTCCGCTTACATGCCCGAGTATGGTGGGAATCTAAGGAAAGAAGTTAACGCCTCCAGTTACATGGGAGATGTTTAAATATGAGTTTTGGACAAATATTTCCCATAAGCTTAAGAGTCCAGTACAGTGCAGATTTCCTCAATATCTCACAAGGAGATCATAGTGTGGAAATAGAAACCGAGTTCAGTAATTGTTGCAATATGCTCCGGAATCATATAAACAAAGTGAGGAACTAAAAGACAAGTGTTTCTGAATGGTTTGAAAGAAGATCTTGGACTCGATTGGAGAATTGATATCAGGAGTTATCAAGGATTGCTAGAAAGAGCACGGATAATAGAAAATGCTCAAAGGAGGAGGCAGAAAGAATAATAAGGAAATGGAGTTCTATGTTGCAATGACCCCGAGTCAAAATGTCATAACACTTCCCTTGGATGATGACCCAAACAAGGAAGAAGACATAATATTGGATAAGCTACAATGTTGGAAATGTAAGAGAGAACATTACCCTATTCAGTGTCCACAACTCCAATTCAAGTGCTATCTCTATGGGGACCCTAGTCACAAAGTTGAGAAGTGTCCTAAAAAGATGACCACCGGATGCTTTCTTTGCAAAAAACGGGACATTTGGCTAAAACATGCCCTGAACGAGATAACCTGCATGTTGCTTCGCTGGACCAACCAGGAAGAAGAGGAGAGATGTAATAGGATAAAAGCAACAAAGGAAAAAGGAATGAAGTTCTTCAAGAACATCTTCATCCGGAAATCTAGTCCACAACCCTCACACATATGGAGTGTATGAAGAAGCTAGTGATGAGGAGCTGGAGTCCTTTGCCATGGAAGGAAGCGAGGATCAAATATGCAACTCGGTATCAAGTTAGCGCTATACCCTTAGACTACCGCATACTTTCCTGTCAATAGAATCAAAGAGATAGGTTGTTAGAAATACCTTCGGATTAATGGCTAGACAAAAAATAGGAAAGCCCGAACCGTTAAAAGCTAAATGAGCCAATGATGGAAACTAAACAAAACTGATTAATTTAACAAATTCCAAGACACTCCATATACAACTTCATGTAAGTAAAGAACTTTGAAAGATCGAAATCTATGACGATCGTTACACAAAAGTTAAAATTCAGCGATCAAATCAATTACCCAACTCCATAAGATCTTCACGAGTAAATGATTATACAATAAAGCAATGAGATCTCTTGATTTCAATCCCATCAAGATGATCACGATGATAAGAATTTAAAACGATGATGACCATATTGTTTAAGGGAATATGAATCATAAAGCACAATATTGTATATACATCTACATAAGAATGGAGAAGCGAATCCACAACCTTCGTTGGTCAAGTAATCGAGTCATGAAAGGTCGTGTTGTCATGAGTCGTCTAGTGTCGGTCGAGTCGAGTCGTCTGTGGTCTCGAGTCAAGTCCGTGTCGTTTTCCAAAAGAGTCGTGTAAGTGAAGGTTGGAATCGCTAAGCCAAATCTTATTAATTTGTATGTGCTATATTTCATAAAATTTATCATGCAAAATTTAGAAATGATACAAACCAAAGCATAAACCGATGCTAGAAATATAATTCGAAAATCCACAATCTTTTCTCGATAAACGATATACACGTAACAAGTTTTGCGGACAAAACTTTCTTTAAGGTGGGGAGGATGTAAGCCCCGGAAAATTTCAATAAATAATTTCAAAATGAACTTCGAAAATAAACCCTAAAAATCACTCCAAATTAAAACCGAATTTTGACAAGTCCTAAATCACGAACGAATTCAAAAACTTCTCAATCTTGAGAAAATGAAAATCTTTAAACAATAAATAAGAACTCAGTGGTTTTCAAATTCAAAACCACGACGTACGAAAAATTTCATATTTAGCTCCGGCTTGTAAAATCGGGTAATATAAAGCCCAAAAACAAATTATTAAAAAGTAAATAATGATTAACTTTCGGAAATGAAACCCAATTAAAGAATTCCAAAAACATTAAGAGTTATTAAATACTTACAAAAATAAAATTTAAAATAAATTTCTCAAATTAAATATGTTATATAAACATAAATATCAGTTTCCAAATTGGCAAAGGTCTAAACCGGAAAATCACCCGGAAACCCTAACCGGAATACAATAGTGTAAGTCCGGCAATCTAGTGCCCCTAACCCTAGAGGCCGAGATGTAGTTTAAATATATGAATAACTCATAGTAATATAAGTTCGTTTATAATTATCAGATTGGTAAATTTTTGACCTATTTCGAACCCGTTCGGATACAGACTTTGAAAAGCGTGTCCCGGGGCTCGAGATATCAAAAATATACCATTAGTACCGTTAGACTCGTAATTTTATAAGATTTCTAAATATATCAGTTATATAATTTTTCGGGTTATAAAAGTTACAGTTATAACCTTTTTATCGTATTTTCATTTCTACCGGTAATTGATTAGTCTTTTGCACTATTCATTTTATTTCATTACACAATTTTATTATTATTATTTTTTTTAATATACCCCGAGTTTCCTAGTAATCGAGTAAACTTCGAAAACCAGAAAATGAAACCCTAAACCGGTTTAGTTCAAAGCGTTATGAGAAAGACCTAGAAACCCTAAATCCGGCTTTTCCTCGATTTCCAAATAAGAAACTTTTATAAGCAAAATTAATTTTGAATATAGTTCTTGATTATATTTCAAACCAAGAAAAGATCAGATTTTGAGAAAATTTCAACTCCGGGTCATCCCGAGACCCATTATAGAAAAGCGTGCCCCGGAACTAGAATTTCAAAAATTTCTTTATGAATACTCATTTGAATCGAAATAAAATAAGGATTTCAAAAATATATTTTTCATAATTTTCCGGCTTACGAAAAAATACAGTTATAGCCTTTTTATTCGTATTTCTTACTACCGGAAATTAAATTGTCTTGTCAACTATTCACTACTATTCAAAAAGTACCACCTATACTACCTAGTCTACCTATTAGCTACCTACAAATCTAACCTTACCATCACTCAAATCACTCACTTTTCTCTACACATTTTGTCCCTTAACTTCTCTTACACTCTTAACAATTTCCATCATGTTAAATCAATCAATCAAAGTAAAAGTTTTTCAAACTTCTTCCTCCTCCATGAATAGTGCCGACGTGAATAGTCCCCCATCCATGCTCCATTTAAAATTTTCCTTCTTCTTAACCTAAATCCCTTTCATATTATAAACTATATTTCCTCTCTCTCTCTTCATTCTTTCATTTTCTCAACTTTGAAAAGTGAAAAGCTCTCTAGAAACCCTCTCATTCCCTCTCTTGGCCGAAAGTTTTGAGGCTCCCCCACACCCACACACAATTCCATTCTTCTTTTCATCTTCCATTCCACTTCAAAGTAAGTAAAGTTTCACTCCTTCCACTCATAGATCTTTGTTATGGCTAAGTGATTCTTGGATATTTCCAACCAAAGGACCCATGAGCTTTTGCTAGGGTCAAGGAAAGATCAAAACAAGAATACCGAACCATTACAAAGTAGATCTACCATTTAAAGGAGCTTTCATGACAAAGCTTTATGTTTATCCATCAAAAAGTGTTTCTAACAAAAGATCTTTTACAAAAATATAGTTTTTATGTTTTCAAAACTCATTTAAGCATTTGATGTAGTAGATCTACCATTTTTCTACTCATATTCGTGAGACATTTAAGATCTCATCTTTATTTTGAGTTTATGTGCATTAGTGGTCTTTAATGTTTTTGTCCTTGGTAAATAACCTTCTAGTATATAGATCTATGGTTATATAAGTTAATAAAGTCAAAAAGGAAAACACTTTTCAAAATATGAACTTGTGTAAATTCGGATGACTTTAGAAACCTAGGTTAAAAACACTTTTATCAACTTCTAAACATGTATTTTACAAGAGAAATGAAGCCTATGGGTAATAGATAATTTGGTAGTATTTTTCATGAGTCTAAATGAGATTTTTAAAGAAAATGTTGGAAACAAGAAATGAAGTCCAATAGAAGTTTTGAACTAAAAGTCATATAGATGAAATTCGTAATAATGGATATATGGTTAGAAACACTATTTTTCCAACTTCAAAAATGGTATTTTCTTAAATAAATGAAGTCCTTAGGGTATAAGTATAATAAATACTTAAAGTTTTGAGTATAAAATGTATTTTCTCAAAGGAATCAACTTGAAAGTGGAATTTTCTAAATTCGGATTTTTGGAACCACCTTAGTAAAAGACCCTCTTAAAAGTTTATAAATGAGGATTTTCTTAAAGAAATAAAGGCCTTAGGATATAACTAATATGAGGGTCAAAACTTTAAGCAAAATAGAGTTTTCCTAAAAGAAAATCCTTATAATATGTAGGTATGACCAAGTGTAGTAAACTCACTTGTTAAACAATAGCATGAAGTGGTTTTCAAGAAAAGTTTAATTAAATTCTTTAAATCTAAAAAGCTATAAGAACTTAGGCTCATCAAAGTTCATATCATGACATTCATGATAGGGAAAATCATTTACCATTGCATTTAGTTTCATTTTGCTTAGGAATCTCAAGTGCATTCATGAAAACCGCATTTTCGGAATCAATATACCGCTGTACAGATCTGACCCTCAATTCCGAGGCTTAGATGTTTTCAAAACTTGATTTAAGCTTCATATTTAGAAAACTCTTCCGAAGTAGATAGAAATCGATATAAAATTTGCGAGATTCCGAGTTAAAATGACCAAGTTATGGCCATTTAAATCGGGACATCGAAAATGACGCGAATTTTGATTTCGCAAGTTTTCTTAGAGTTTTAGTATCCTTAGATGGTAGAATACTCATTAGAGTATTTCTTATGTGATTAGGTGAACCCGTGAACGTTGACTCTTTACCACCGGATTATTACTAGAAGACGGTGATCCAATGGCCGAGTGAGTTCATTTCCTGAGTAATTATGCTCATTGAGTGTGCTTGTAATTGTAGTAGCACTAGATTTAGGTAAAGATGAAATTGTTGATGAGAAATGAACTTTTCATGTTGAATGAATGATAAGTATATCGAGATGAGACTTGTTGAAATAATATTGTATGAGCTAGTATAGACTTGGATTGCTTGAAATACTCTATGATCGCTCTTAAATTGCATAATGAACTTGCTACGATTCTATAAATAAATTGTACATGCATATCATCAGTGAGTCACATTGCATTACGAGAATGCTTTTGGTGGGAACAAAAGTATGATCGGGAGCAGGGGCCTTCGTTAACGTCAAGGATCTGCAGGGTCGCTTAAGTTAACGGGCAGTGGTAGTAGACACTATAAACCAATACATATAAACAGGTGGAGGACCACCTTCGTTAACATCAAGGGCCTATGAGGTCGCTTATGTTAATGGGCAGTGGAGTAGACACTATAAACCACAAGAGAAAATATTGGAATTGTGGTTGCATGTTCATGGACCACCCCAAACCCGAATGGAGGGCATAAATCCATTCACATATGGCTACCAGAAAGTCATATGCTTATATGCTCACGTGCTTGTGCATTCATATGATTGTTTAAATAAACTTGTTTGTATATTTTACAATTGGGTATATTATTGCGGAAATGAATCTCACTAAGCTAGTGTAGCTTATACCCCAATAGTTGTTTAAATGAGCAGGTTATTCCAAAAATGCTAAGTGGGGACCAAGATGGTTGAAGTTGAGAATGATTTCAAGATTCTGGCAAGATATAAGAATGCTTGAAGTTTTTGGCTAAGCTTTATGATTTGCTTTGTAGTAGCTTTATGTAGTGAAGTCTTGGAATGAATGTAGTTGAAGTTTGATGAATTGTATTTTGAAGTATATGGTTTTGTATTTGGAGTATAGTAAATTTGTATTTCCTTTATATTGTTACTCCTTTGTATCAACATAAAATGTATCATTCCGATATGTCTCCTTTATGTGTTAGACGCCTTGTATATAGTATGGAAGCCTTCGCGTGACTGAGGTGGTCATTCTTAGGCTTTAATATTATGTACGGCGGACTGCCACGTTTAGGGTACCCTTCGGGGCGTGACAGTTTTTCTTTCTTTGATGTCTTATTTAAAATTGATAGTGGGATCTAGAAATTGCTTTTTTGATGGACCAACCATTACCCATGTTAATCCTAAGCTCATGATCATTTTAAATTTGATTTTAATTTTAGATATAGCACAAGGAAAAATCATCAAGTTAAAAACATCATTTGAACCTTCACTAGATAGTATAAGACCCTCAAAACACTTAATTGGAAAGCATACAAATCATTTAAGCTTTTAATAATTAATTGAGTAGCTTACTAGTGACCTTAAGTCAATTCCAGTTCTAAATTCTTAAATTAAATAATAAGTAAAACTACTCCACATGGATTTCATAGAGTGATTTTAACAAAGTAAAGCTAACTCATAAGCAAGATGATTTGTTTACTACTAAGCAAATTGAGTTTCTTGGTGATTTCATCAAAAATTTGAAAATTTTTTATCAAATTTTACTATTTCATTATTTTACTATGATTGTAGACAGAAAATTAATTATTAAAGTGCATTTACTCTATTCAAAAATTTTCATCTACCTTTCATTTAATCATGCTTAATCCCTTCCTCCATACTTAAACTGAACATCATCCTCATTGTTTAGACATGATGAAACAGATAGAGGCAAACAACAAATGAAAGTGCAATGCAATATTTCAAGATTAAGAAGTTTAGAAAACTTCTTTGTTTGGAATCGCAGGTTGAGAACATTTGAGAACCGTAGCCTTACTTGTGAACCTTGATTTAAAGCTATTTAAAGCCAAGGTAAAATAGGGTACTGACATTAGTAGAATTCGTAGGTTTGGTTATTGTTGTGGTTAAAGCTGTGACCAAATAAAATAAAAAATAAAACATAGCAAGTTAATCATGGTTTGAGTTGCACCTAAAATTATCAGGTGGGTTAAGGTTATCTTTTGATCTTTTGTGCACAACTTCAATCACATTTCCACTCGTGGCCTCGAAAGTTGATCTTATTCTACCCTAAACATCATCCCTTCAACAAGACTTGCTTTTGTGCTAAAAAATTATAACGTGGAGTTTGGTTTGCTCCTCAGTCTCCATGGTCCACAAGTAATGCCTTAATCAAGGAGGACTTCACACTTTATTAAAAAACAATGAAATGCTTTAAATAGCCACACAATACAATGCCTCACAATTGAGGACTTCACCATAACACAAACACAATTTATTAAGTTGAGTATTTACGAGAAGCTCTCCAAATACGCTAGACTCAACTCAAGACTTCACTAATTCACTTAACATAAAATAAGTATGATACCTTATAAATTAGTAAATATAAAACAACTAGTACTATACTAAGTCTCTCACTCACAAATAATAAAAATTACAATACAAGTTTTAGAGAGTGTTTACAATGATTTTGTATGCAAGAACTAAGGTTTATCAATGAGTCGTGTCCCTTGAACCTATCAAGTTTTCCTTTTATAATGATCTTCATGTAAGTGGAATTGAATGCTCATTATGGGAAAATGAGAAGTTACGGGAGTTACGGGTCTCTTGACTTTCCAAAGTAACACCCCTTTAATGCCTAATGGATGTTTCTTTAATAAATAGGAGGTTACTATTCAATTAAAAAGTTGTTTCACATTAAGTAATGCACTATCAAATTGACGTGTTTGGGGACAGGTCATGTCATTGAGCATGTCTGGCAATTTTCTTTAACATGGAAATTGACACAACTGGGACATGGCTTGTCCCAAAGTCGTGTAACAGGCTGTAACTCATTCTTGGAAACAACATGCCTAGAGACAGTGTCACGCCCCAGAAGGTATCCTAAAAGTGGCAGTCCGCCGCATATAATATTAAAGTTGATGAATGACAACCTTAGTCACGCAGGAGCTTCGATATCACACGCAAGGCGTGTTTCCAAGATAGTAGGAGACTCATAGGGTTATTACGTTTAAATAGATAACAAAAGCAAGCATGAACTTAAATAGATAAACATAAGATTTTCATTCAATAACAAGTTTGTACATCATCTTAGGGGC
This sequence comes from Combretum micranthum, assembly GCA_024138025.1. Classification (NCBI taxonomy): domain Eukaryota; kingdom Viridiplantae; phylum Streptophyta; class Magnoliopsida; order Myrtales; family Combretaceae; genus Combretum; species Combretum micranthum. The sequence continues at coordinate 55,876 of JAMXBD010003781.1, read as the reverse complement.
ATTTCCCCCGCCTTAAAGTCTTTGTTCAACTATACTAATAACAAAATAAACATAACTACCACATAAGCCTACTATAGAGATTTTTCCTAGAAGTCTATGTTCAGAACTAAAACTACATAAACTTCATCCAAAAACTCCTAGTAGCTTAAACTCGTACCTAGCACACGAGGCTCCTTGGGGCCAACCATAGATAATCATACTGTAATAGAAAACTATAAGGGTATAAGCAAATCTAGCTTAGTGAGATAACTCTTAACTATATAACATTTCCATATAACAACCAAGTTATTTAATTCAAGCATATGTAATGCATCAATCACATTGTAAGAACCCGCTATCACCCCCATATTTAAAATAGGCGATAACAGTTCCCCAACCACATATAACCTATAAGATTATATGTAAGGTTGTTTGAAAGAATTGTTTGATAAATTGTTTATCTAATTCCATATAGATAATATAATAGAAATCATAAATTTCTTTTTCTAAACCTTAAACAAAATTACACTACTTCATTACCAACATATTTTGCAATAGTTGCAACTTAAGTCCTACATAACTAAGTACATATATACATTATATCCAAAGGCTTCTTACAAGCCTTAACAAAATCTTCAAAACACAACCCAAACTAGCACTTTAGTTACATTACCAACAAAAGAAATCACATCTAGTCTATTACAATTATAGGGTTCCATTGAGTCCATGGTTAACTCTAATCCTCCAAACTATCAAGAAAATCTTCAAAGTCGGTTCCGTACCCCATACTCTCATAGAACTCATCGGAGTCATCACCTGAAATAGATAAAATATGAGCCAAAGGCCCAGTACAGAAGTAACGAATACAAATGCAAAGTGGGTCACACATTCTTAGACTAATGCATTATGCAACAATCAATTGTTTATTGTTAAATCTTTAGTTAGTAAAACAACACGGGAGTATTCAAACTCCGAACAATAGGGATCTAGTATTACGTTCGCCTCCCTGAGTGGTCCCTACTGTTCATACAGATTAGGCAGCCCCACCTTCCGGTGTAGCCCGTAATACTAGGGAATCCTGAGTAACGCATCACGACGCTCAGGGGATTGATATGAATAGCTCGGATACTCATATCTCCTAAATAATTATATCCATTAACAAGAAAGCACCTTGCCCTCAATCTGAGCAGGGTGCCGTTCCCCGAACTAGATTCAACGGCAACTAAGGAAAAATCAACACTCATCAATTAATAGGGTTTTCTTAATTTAAAGTAATTTGGTTGTGATGCCTATCCTAGCAAAGAAACAAGCAAGTTACTGCGTACCTGATATAGCTCGGGAACTAATGGGGTTGGCTGGGCGAGAATCTATCACTATTTAAAAATAATATTAAGTTCCACACTTAGTTTAAGCACTAATTCATTAGTTGAAAATATAATTAATCAAAGAAATTCAAATAAATTAATACAAGGTCATAATAAAGCATTTAAACATCCTATTACATTATAGGATACTTAACAAATACTTAATTGATCATATACCAAACTTCGGAAAATTTTGAAGAAAGTTTTTTTGAAATTTAAAAGCGCAGGGGATACGCCGGCCATAAAAGCCAGCGGCTTTGAACCGGTACGTAACATACTATAATTCAACACTGCCAACACTGGCAGCGTTCAAGGATACGCCTGCCGCCTTTATTCTATGCCGGCGGCTTTGAGCCGGTGTAGAATGTAAATCCAAATTTCCACAAATTTTCGAGAGGTTCACAGGGTTGGTCCACGCCCGTGAATACCCTCAACACTGGCAGCGTATCCACGTACGCTGGCAGCCTTGGATTCTATGCCCGCGGCCTTATGCACGGCGTTAAAAGTTATGATTCTGTTTCCATTCCACACCACCCCTAAGCCGGCGGCGTTGGAACCCTAATAGCCGGCGTACGTTTTGAAAAATAAACACTGGCAGACTTTCCCAATGAAAGCCGGCAGCGTTTAAGCGGCTTTAAGAAAATTGATTCTGTTCACTTCCAACACCGCCTCTAAGCCGGCGGCATAGAAATGCCAGATGCCGGCGTACACTCAAATTTAAGCCTATATGAAAATTTTTTTGTTTTTCCTGTTTTATTACAAAAATTGATCCACTTCAAAATTTCTCCAAACTTAATTTAAACTTTCCAAAGCTTGTTATATGTTTTATACACTATTCTAACAACATAAATCCTACTTCTAATCATCAACACATCAATCACACTTCAACTACTAAATCCTTCAATCTTCCCAACATACTCATCCTTACATGTTAACATTCATATAAAATATACACTACCACTCCTCTAGCCATGTAATCTTATTTAAAATACCATCAATGCACCAAATCAATCTCACACCAATTAGTACATAAATTTTATTTTTATCTAACCTTTACAAACAAGCACAAGATAGAACATAAAATAAAAAGATTAAGCTTGCATTTAACTTACATGGTTAGGTCTTGGCTTGAAATGATGTTTAAATCCAAAAGCTTGTAATTGATTTTGGCTTAGGGTTTAGGATTTTGAGATGGAAAGGAAGAAAGAAAGAAAGAAAAGAAAAGAAAAGAAAAATTCGTATGGGGAAATAGGGCTGCCAAAAAGGGTCCAAAACTTGTCCAAAATAAAGTCAATACTCATCCAAAATTTGACTTTAGGGGTATATTTGACCTAAGATTAATTTGGGTTAATTTCAAATACATTTGAGTTTGATTTAGACTTAAAAAAATAGACTTAAATTTTGTAAAATTTCTGTTATTAATCTTAAGCAATTCAAAAGTGATTTTATTAAATTCTAAACATAACACATATATATTAATTTGCAAAAGACACACTTATTCATTACACTATACACACATTTATACATGTAATACAATATTAATTTCATTATACTACCCACATATAAAATAACACATGCCTAACACATATACCAATTATATTATCCAAGCACATATATACATATATATATATATATATCATTTCAATAACACATTAATATGTAAATTAAGAAATTCATAGCTATTTCATTCTCTCCTCCTTCAAAAAGTTTCGTCCTCGAAACTTAGCTTACCTTAAACACTATTCAAATAACTCAGGGTACTTTTGCTTCATTTCGTCCTTGGGCTCCCACGTTGCTTCTCTCTTGGTTTGTCCAGTCCACAAAACCTTCACATAAGGAATTATTTTTCTCTTCAACACTTTATCAATTCTATCAAAGACTTTGATCGGTTTCTCCACTGTGCTCAAATTCGGTTGAACTTCTGGTTGATGTGTAGAAATGATAGCTTCGGGAGCTGATATACATTTTCGAAGTTGTGACACATGGAATACATCATGCACTTCCGACAAATTTGGTGGTAGAGCCAATCGATAAGCTAATGGTCCAATTCTTTCTAGAATCTCATATGGACCAACATACCTTGGATTCAATTTGCCTCTAGCTCCAAATCTAATAATCTCTTTTGTTAAAGAAATTTTAAGAAACACATGGTCGCTAACTTCAAACTCCAATGGTTTTCTTCTCATGTCAGCATAGATTTTATACCGATCTTGAGCCATTTTCATCCTTTGTTTAACTACTTGGATCTTATCCACTGCTTGTTGTACCAATTCTGGACCTAAAATAGCTCTTTCCCCAACTTCATCCCAGTGTATTGGAGATCTGCATTTCCTACCATAAAGTGCTTCATAGGGTGCCATTTGAATTGTTACTTGGAAGCTATTGTTGTAGGCAAATTCAACAAGTGGCAAATAAGTATCCCACTTATTGCCAAAATCTAGAGCACATGCTTTAAGCATATCTTCCAAGATTTGAATCGTTCTTTCCGATTGCCCATCTGTTTATGGATGAAATGCAGTACTAAACTGAAGCTGAGTACCTAAAGCGGCATGTAGACTTTTCCAAAACCGGCTGACAAAGCAAGAATCTCGTCAGAAGTAATTGTCTTCTGAATCTCGTGTAATCTCATTATTTCTTTGATATAGATATGTGCCATCCTTTCTAAGGAATCTCCAACCCTCAAAGGTATGAAATGAGCCAATTTCGTTAATCTATCCATAATTACCCAAATAACTTCATATTTGGCGATAGTCTTGGGTAAAGCCGATATGAAATCCATAGTGATATCATCCCATTTCCATTCAGGTATGGATAAAGGTTGAAGTTCTCCTCCGGGTCTTTGATGCTCGATTTTTATTTGTTGACAAGTCAAACACTTGGAAACATATTGAGCAATATCTTTCTTCAAACCTTCCCACCATAAATTTTTCTTCAAATCTCTATACATTTTGGTGGTTCCCGGGTGGATTGAATATGAAGACGAATGAGCTTCCTTCATGATTTCTTCTCTCAACTCATATGGCACAAAAAGTTGATTCCCATATCGAACAACTTCATTCTCATCAATCCTCAACTCTTTTCTCTTCCCTTCACCAATAGCAATCTTTATTCTTTTAGCTTCATCATCTACCTTTTGAACTTATTTAATCTTTTCCAAAATTGTCGGTTGTAAGGATAATTGAGCCAATATCACATCAACTTGCTCTAATGTAACTTCAAGTTCTAACTTCATGAAATCCATCTGAATCTCTCTTTGATTAGAAATCAAAGTCACATCATTCATTTACTTCTTATTACTGAGTGCATCTGCTACTACATTAGCTTTTCCAGTATGATAAAGTATTTCCACATCATAATCTTTAATCAACTCAAGCCATCTTCTTTGCCTCATATTAAGCTCCTTCTGCGTGAATATATATTTCAAACTTTTGTGATCCGTGTAGATCTTGCATTTCTCTCCAAACAAATAGTGTCTCCAAAGTTTCAATGCAAGAATCACTGCTGCCAACTCAAGATCATGCACCGGATAATTCTTCTCATGGGGTTTTAGTTGCCTTGATGCATAAGCTATAACTTTTCCATCTTGCATGAGAACATAACCGAGTCCTTGGATAGACACATCACTAAAAACCTCGAATTCCTTTCCACTAACAAGCAGTGCCAGGATAGGAGCTGATATCAATCTTTCTTTCAACTCTTCAAAACTCCTCTCACACTTGTCATCCCACACATACTTAGTATTCTTCCGTGTCAACTTTGTTAATGGGGATGCAAGTTTCGAAAATCCTTCAACAAACCTTCGGTAGTATCCAGCTAATTCAAGGAAACTTCTAATCTCACTCACATTAGTAGGTCTTGTGCATTTCAAAATAGCTTCCATCTTCATTGGATTAACTGCAATACCTTCTTTTGAAATAATATGTCCAAGAAAGGATATTTCTTCCAACCAAAACCGATACTTGTTAAATTTCACATAGAGTTTCTTCCCTCGGAGTCTTTGTAACACAAGTCTTAAATGCTCTCGATGATCTTCCTTGTTTCAAGAATATATTAGAATATCATCAATGAATACTATGACAAATGAATCCAAATAATCCTTGAAGACTCTATTCATCAAGTCCATGAATGGCTCCATAAACTTCATACTCCTAGGTCTTAGCCTCTCCAATTTATATGTGAAACTCTTTTCAATCAAGCCAAAACTTAACTCCACCTTACTACACTCAATCGTAACCTTATAATGATTTAGCCGATTCATTCCCAAAATCACATCAAAATCAGATAAAGGCAATACTATCATATCAATAGGCATGTTCACATTTGAAATCACAACACTTATATTTTTACACACACAAGGATGTCTATTTTCAATCACCAACGGAGTAGTCACACACATAATACGATCAATCAACATTTCAGAAACAAGCTCACATTCATTCATAAAATTTTCAAAAACACAAGCATGAATTGCTCCAGTATCAATCAGCACATATGCATCCCTACTAGCAACACTCATTATACCTGCCAAAGTGTCTACTAAGGGAGTATCCTTAATCTGCTGTAAAGTGAAAACCCTTGCGTTTGTCTTTCCTTTCTTTGTGTCAACTCCACTCTTAACATCAGGTCGATCCTTGCAGTTAGCAATATGATGACCTCTTTGCTTGCAATATGCTCAGAAGACCGGTGGTAGTTTCGGATTCTTGCACTCTTTAGACTTATGTCCAACTTGACCACATGAAAAACATGCATTAGGAGTCCACTTAGAATCAGACAACTCATGAGGACCATAACACCTAAAGCATTTCTTTTCAAATGCAAGTGTAGAAGCTTTATATGTTGGCTTTTGATTTCCTTGTCATCCATAAAAGGCTTCTTTCCTTTACCAACACCCCGATAATTATCATAGGATGAAATGGAAGCGGGTCTCTTTCCCAGAAAGGCAGCTCTCTTTGCTCTTCTAATTCTACTATCATTCTGAATCTGCTCCATTAGCAAAGCTTTGGCCACAGTATCTAATAGGGTATGCAACTCAAATTTCTTCACTTCACTTTGAATTTCTTCATTCAGTCCATTCTGAAATTTCTGAACTTTCATTCTGTCATCCCAGTAATCACCTCCAGCAAAGTGCAACAGTCTACAAAATTCACCATAGTATTCATCTATAGTCTTGCTCCCTTGTCTTAAGTTCAACCAATTGGCTATCATCCTTCTCTCACTGAATTTGGAAAATATTTGGTGAAAAATATATCATTGAATGCATTCCATGATATGGGTTGTTGTAGATTTCTACTAGTTAATCTCCACCAATTATAAGCCTCTTTCTTCATCATATAAACCGCTAAATCAACTTTATTATCTTTCGATGTTCTACTAGTTGCAAATGTTTTCTCAAGTTCCTCTATCCAACCTTCAGCTACTGTAGGATTAGTACTAATGCCATCAAACTCCGAAACCATCTTGCTAAAATCATGTAACTTGATTTGGTTGGATTGATCATTTACAGGAGCAGCCTCATTTGGTCTCATTCCCTACTAGTTACCTTGTTGCATAAGATACTGCTGCATTATTGCCATCATGTCCCTCATCATACTATACATCGAATTTGGATCACCAGTAGGTATTTGTGACATAGGAGGAATGGGTGGCATAGGTGGAGGTGGAGGAATTTGAGTCGGTAGAGGAACTTGTGAAGCTGAAGCCGATGCAGGAGATGGAGTAGTCTCACTATTCGGTGTAGAATATGAAGTAGGAGCAAATGTAGACGATGACTGTGGCGGTGGTGGCATACTTTCTCTATCAGAATGTTGGCTTGTAGACCTCCTCAACCTGTCCATCTTTACAATTGTATACATATATTCAACACACATTCACACATGTATATCAATCTCTAATCTCATGCAAAACTTATCAAATTAATATTTACATTCATATATATATTAATGAACAATTCAACAAGTCATCAAACAAACAATAAGCAATTAGTAAATAAGAAAACAAATAACAAGTATATGAAACAAGCAAGAAGGAAATTATACACAACTATTTGGATAGCTTAACTCTTTTCCATACTACTTAATTGTGTTTAGGTCAAGTCTTAAATGACTATTACAATTAGATAAACAATTAATAAAACTCCGCTCTGATACCAACTGTAAGGACCCGCTATTACCCCTATATTTGAAATAGGCGATAACAGTTCCCCAACCACATATAACCTATAAGATTATATGTAAAGTTGTCTGAAAGAATTGTTTGAGAAATTGTTTACCTAATTCCATATAGATAATATAATAGAAATCATAAATTTTTTTTTTGCTAAACCTTAAACAAAATTACACTACTTCATTACCAACATATTTTGCAATAGTTGCAACTTAAGTCTTACATAACTAAGTACATATATATTACATCCAAAGGCTTCTTACAAGCATTAACAAAATCTTCAAAACACAACCCAAACTAGCACTTTAGTTACATTACCAACAAAAGAAATCACATCTAGTCTATTACAATTATAGGGTTCCATTGAGTCCACGGTTAACTCTAATCCTCCAACCATCAAGAAAATCTTCAAAGTCGGTTCCGTACCCCATACTAGCATAGAACTCATTGGAATCATCACCTGAAATGGATAAAATATGAGCCAAAGGCCTAGTACACAAGTAACGAATACAAATGCAAAGTGAGTCACACATTCTTAGACTAATGCATTATGCAACAATCAATTGTTTATTGTTAAATCTTTAGTCAGTAAGACAACATGGGAGTATTCAAACTCCAGACAATAGGGATCTAGTATTTCGTCCGCCTCTCTGAGTGGTCCCTACTGCTCATAAAGATTAGGTAGCCCCATCTTCCGGCGTAGCCCGTAATACCAGGGAATCCTGAGTAACGCATCACGACGCTCAGGGGATTGATATGAATAGCTCGGATACTCATATCTCCTAAATAATTATATCCATTAACGAGAAAGTACCCTGCCCTCAATCTGAGCAGGGTGCCGCTCCCTGAACCAGATTCAACGGCAACTAAGGAAAAATCTACACTCATCAATTAATAGGGTTTTCTTAATTTAAAGTAATTTGGTTGTGATGCCTATCCTAGCAAAGAACCAAGCAAGTTACTGTGTACCTGATATAGCTCAGGAACTAATGGGGTTGGCTGGACGAGAATCTATCACTGTTTAAAAATAATATTAAGCTCCACACTTAGTTTAAGCACTAATTCATTAGTTGAAAATATAATTAATCAAAGAAATTCAAATAAATTAATACAAGGTCATAATAAAGCATTTAAACATCCTATTATATTATAGGACACTTAACAAATACTTAATTGATCATATACCAAACTTCGGAAAATTTTGAAGAAAGTTTTTATGAAATTTAAAAGCGCAAGGGATACGCCAGCCATCAATGCCGGTGGCTTTGAACCAGTGCGTAACACACTATAATTCAACAATACCAACACTGGCAGCGTTCAAGGATATGCCGGCCGCCTTCATTCTATGCCGACGGCTTTGAGCCGGTGTAGAATACAAATCCAAATTTCTAAAAATTTCCGAGAAGTTCACGGGGTTGGTCCACGCCCGTGAATACCCCCAACACTGGCAGCGTATCCACGTACGCTGGCAGCCTTGGATCCTACACCGGCGGCCTTATGCCCGGCGTTAAAAATTATGATTCTGTTTCCATTCCACACCGCCCCTAAGCCGTCGGCGTTGGAACCCTAATAGCCGGCATATGTTTTGAAAAATAAACACTGGCAGACTTTCCCAGTGAAAGCCGATAGCGTTTAAGTGGCTTTAAGAAAATTGATTCTGTTCACTTCCAACACCACCTCTAAGCCGGCAACGTAGAAGTGCCAGATGCCGGCGTACACTCAAATTTAAGCCTATACGAAAAAGTTTTTGTTTCCCCTGTTTTATTACAAAAATTTATCCACTTCAAAATTTCTCCAAACTTAATTTAAACTTTCCAAAGCTTGTCATATGTTTTATACACTATCCTAACAATATAAATCCTACTTCTAATCATCAACACATCAATCACACTTCAACTACTAAATCCTTTAATCTTCCCAACATACTCATCCTCACATGTTAACATTCATATAAAATATACACTACTACTCCTCTAGCCATGTAATCTTATTTAAAATACCATCAATGCACCAAATCAATCTCACACCAATTAGTACATAAATTTTATTTTTATCTAACCTTTACAAACAAGCACAAGATAGAACATAAAATAAAAAGATTAAGCTTGCATTTAACTTACATGTTAGGTCTTGGCTTGGAATGATGTTTAAATCCAAAAGCTTGTAATTGATTTTGCTTAGGGTTTAGGATTTTGAGATGGAAAGGAAGAAAGAAAGAAAGAAAAGAAAAGAAAAGAAAAGTTCGATGAAGAAATAGGCTGCCAAAAGGGTCCAAAACTTGTCCAAAATAAAGTCAAACTCATCCAAAATTGCTTTAGGGGTATATTTGACCTAAGATTAATTTGGGTTAATTTCAACTACATTTGATTGTAGACTTAAAAAAATAGACTTAACTTTTGTAAAATTTCTGTTATAATCTAAGCAATTCAAAAGTGATTTTATTAAATTCTAAACATAACACATAAAATTATTTGCAAGACACACTTATTCATTACACTAAAACACACATTTACATTAATACAATATTAATTTCATTATACTACCCACATACAAAATAACACATGCCTAACACATAAACCAATTATTATTATCCAAGCATAAGATTAACCGAAATCAAGTGTAGCATGGATTTACACCTTCATGACAAGGTTGGGAGGTTACAGCCTATACGACCATCAATATTTCAGATTTGTCGACTCCTCCTTGCCATGTTGACTTCCTGGCACCTACTAGCCCATGTAACTTTTCAGCTCCTACCAGCCACCACTACTACTTCCTCGTTTCCCCACACGAAGAATAGTAGTGAAATAAATGTGACTCACAAGTAATAATATGCATGAATAAATTCAATTATACATTTAACCATATAATTGAATTCATGTTAAAGGTGATCAATCATAATTTCATCATATCAATACAAGAAACACATTTTTATTTAACATATCGTCCTTGATATACTTAATTTTCATTAAACAAATATTTCATAACAATTTTCATTTCTCTTTTCCTAAATTTCTAGTGCCACTAATGACAAGCACAAACAAGGAAATATAACCTTAGGAAAAGAATAACTCACTCCATATCGGTAGATCTAATCGAAATAGTCCTCCGATAGATGATCCTTGGTCCGTTCGCCACCTAAACAAGATGAAATACCCAAAATGAGTCTTTCATAAAACTTCTATTCTTGAAGATTCTAAACTTTTCTTAAAATCGCGTAAAATCGTATAAGAGAAATTCCAACTTAAAATGGCCATAACTTGCTCATTTTAACTCGGAATTTCGCGTGTAATATATCGTTTTTCTACCTACTCAAAAGATCTATGCATTTCAAAGCTTATTTCATAAAAAATAAGTCGTTTTGGTCCCGAAAAAGCAACAACCAGATTCCCCACGAATTTGTAAAAACTTGAGTTCTTCTTTTTAAATAAAACTCACTTGAAGAGATGAATGTTCCAATACTTTAATAAACTTTTTGGAAGATATATACATATATGTATTGACTCATAACAAATGATGAAGTAAATGAAGTTGCTCAACTTATAAAAAAGTAAAGTTTAAAAGATTTTGAACCTGAATTTTATTATCATTTTACTTGAAAAGATCTTGAGTTATTGAGATGAATATACTAAAATTTATCTCTTGTAATTACTTTAAATATTCCTAAAGAGTAGTTTTATTTCTAAACATGGATTCCAACAACTTTCCAAAGTAATAACAATTTCATAAAATGATATTTTTTCTTGTAATTACTCCAAAAAATTTCTAATACTGAAAAAAGTTTTTTTATAAAATCTTTTGTTTTCAGAAAAACCATAAGCATGTTTAGAGTTTTTAAGAAATCTATTTTCTACATTTATTTCTTTATAAAGAATCTCATTTAAGAAACCACTTCCCTCATTCATTTTTGTTGAGACAAAACATTATGTTTCATGCATGAATAAGAATCATAAGTTACAAAAATATAAAAAGATCATATAACTAAAAGAATAAGCATATAAAGTCCAAATCAAGTATTGGGACCTTAGCTTCATCAGGTACCTCGGACTGAAAAAACCATCCCGAAAAGAAAAGAAAAAGTTTTGACTTGATGAGGATAAGTCTAAGTCTAGAAAGACTAGTCTTAAGAACAACTTGAAATTAAATAAAATTGCAATGAAGTAAATAAATTGCAAGACAATGATTTATATCTCTAATAATATATATATAATATATAGATATTTAGATAGTTATGAACATAAAGAACATAAGAACATAAAGGAATTGAGATTATGAACAAAAACAAAGTATGAACTTATTGTCTTTGATAAGTTCTTTTAGACCCTTAATTTGTGCTATTGAACATTCTTGATATGTAATTTTTGGGATTTCATGGAGAAAAGGACATTTATTTTGTGAAAAATTCATTTCATGGTTTAAAAATCATTTTTAGAAGTTTTTATGATGATTCAAAGGAAATCAAAGCAAATTAAACAAGTTTGAATCAATTTTATTCAAGAAGGAATTTCATGTTTTCATTCTTTTCATTCATCTTGGCCAGGAAGGACACTAGGGAAGACAACAGAATGCTTTATTGAAGAAAAGTGTTTCAGCTTACCCTCATCCTTGGCCAGGAAGGACGCCAGGGAAGACATCAGTAGCTACACATGAAGAAAGTTTTCAGCTTTTTCATTCATCCTGCCAGGAAGAACGTTGAGGAAGGAAACAGAATGCTCTTAGCCGAATTTCAGTTATTTTGCCTTCATCCCTGCCCCGATCCTGGCCAGGATGACGCCCAGGATGAACTGGGATTTTTCCAAAACTATAAATAGTGCTCTGTTTTCTTGTTTATAACTTTTAGATCATTTTCTTAGGCTCTAAGACAGATTACGAAGGAAATTACGAAGGACTTTGCTAGGGCATCCATTGAAGATCTCAAGACATCAATTAGGGTTTATTCTTTCTATCATGATTCTTTCTCTAGATCTTTTATTATAAATCTCATGGAGGAGTAGATTTTTACTCTTCATCTTGTGAAACCCTAACCATACGAATTGAAATGTCTTTTGATTAATGAATGTTCATGTCTTTGTATCTATTCATGTGATTCAATAGTCTTGTGATTGATTTGTGCACAAATTAATTGCATGCTTGATTCTTATTGGATTGAAAGAGGTTTCATTCAATTAGATAGATCTTCATGAATAGAGGAATTGCTTATTTCACCTAGAGGTAGGGAAATTCGATTTTCTGCTATAAGAATTTAATTCTTGTTCAAGGATCATGATCTTTAATGCAATCCTATGTGATGTTAGTAAGGGAGAGGTCTCTACTATCTCATTTAGGGTTAGGAATTGATTAACTCGAGGGAGGAATTGATTTACTTGTTGAGATCCCGCAGTGCAAAGCATGAATGATTCATTAATCAATCTTTTATCATAAGAACTTTAGGTTTAGGGGGATCAAGGTGGAGAGTATGTCTTGTGATTGAATTCATCTTTGAAAGCAAACATTAGTTGATCTTAGAGCTTGCTTAATCTTTGCTTAGTAGTTAATTGTAGATTTCTCTCCAAAATTTAGGCTAAATAGTAGAGAACCGGTAATACTAGTACTTGTTCTTCAAAATCCCTGAGGACGACACCCTAAAATCTATGCTACATCGAATAGGCGCTTGCCTAGCTTTGATCGTAGATTTAATCGGGTTTATAAATTTTAGAAATTAATACGATCGGTAAAATCATCAAGTTTCTTGGCGCCGTTGCCGGGGATTTTGAAAAGCAATATTAGGAAAAGCCATATTATCTACTACTTTAGTCATTTTTTTTATTTCTTCTCTTCCTGCTTTTAATAATTCTGATTAGTTCTTGTTTGTTGTATAGGTGTATGACAAGGAGCCTTCCGTCGATCTTCTCGATTTAGACCCTGAAATCGAGAGAACACTCCGTAAAATTAGAAAGAACACTATTGCTGAACATTCTGAGCAATCATCCAGCTTAAGCAAGAGGAAGAACAAGTCATGGCTGGAGAATATCCTAAAACCAATTAGTATTCAAGGCCTACTCTTGATGGCACCGGTCCAACTATTGTGAAGCCTCCCATTGGGGCTAATAACTTTGAAATTAAAGGTGTTGTCATCCAACTTTTGCAGCAATATTCAGTTTGATGGACTTCCGGATGAGGATCCACATGCACATATCCAAAGTTTCTTAGAAATTTGTGAAACTTTTAAAAAATGAGATGATGCCGTGCGTCTTAGACTTTTTCCCTTTTCATTGAGAGGGAAAGCTAAGAATTGGTTGACTTCCTTAGGAGCTGGAGCTATTACTAGTTGGGAGGATATGGTTAAACAATTTTTGGATAATTACTTTCCTCCATGTAAAACAGCCAAGCTAAGGAATGATATCTCTTCTTTTGTTCAAAATGATTCAGAAACTTTGTATGATGCATGGCAAAGGTGGAAGGAATTGTTAAGGCGATGTCCACATCATCAATTACCATCATGGATGCAAGTGCAAACCTTTTATAATGGTTTAAACACAACTACAAGGCAACTAGTGGATGCCTCAGCTGGAGGTACTTTGAATTCTAAGACACCAGAAGGTCCTTGAAGCTTTTTGAAGATATGGCAAAATAATTACCAATGGGGAAATAACCGAGGCAAACAAAGAACAGCTGGATTGTATGAGGTAGATCTCATGACCTCCATTGTTGCTAAAATGGATGCTTTGAGTAAGCAAGTTGCTAGCATCAAGAACACATCAAATCCTATAAACCAATTTGGAGAATCATCGGAAGATCATAGCAACTTCTTTGATCATCAGGAGCATGTTGATTATTTGGGAAACCAAAATAGGCAACAAAATAATCCTTATAGCAACACATACAATCCGGGTTGGCGCAATCACCCCAATTTCAGCTATGGTAATGCAAATCCTCAAAGGGCTAATTATCCACCTCCGGGATTTCAAAGATCAAATCAACCTTCACTTCAACTTCCAGCCCCACCTCAACCAGAAAAGAAATCAAATCTGGAAGAATTGTTGACTAAATTCATTCAAGGCTCAGAAGCAAGGCATAGGAACAAGAAGCTTCCATCCACAATCTTGAAAATCAAATTGGTCAAATGGCTAAGTTGTTATCTGAAAGGCAATTGGGTTCTCTTCCTAGTAACACCGAGCCTAATCCAAGAGAGCAAGCAAAGGCCATCACCTTAAGAAGTGGAAAGGAGTTGCAATCTGAAAAATCACAGGAGCAAGAAAAAGAAGAAGTTCCAAAGGCTAAATCAGAAGAATTGAAGCAAAAAGAAGTGGAACCAGCAAAGAAATCACCATCTTCCTGTGAAGGAGTATGCACCACGGATTCCTTATCCTTCCCGCCTCAATCAAACAAAGGACAAAGAACAATTTGGTAAATTTCTTGAGCTTTTTAAGCAATTGCATATTAATATTCCTTTTGTTGAAGCTCTTTCACAAATGCCAAAGTATGCTAAATTTTTAAAAGATCTCTTGTCCAATAAGAGGAGATTGGAGGATGTTGCTACTGGAAGTTGGAGCTAATTGTTCATCCATTATTCAAAATAAGCTTCCACCAAAACTTAAGGATCCGGGGAGTTTCACAATTCCTTGTGTGGTTGGTGATATCACTGTTGATAAGGCTTTAGCGGACTTAGGAGCTAGTATCAATTTGATGCCCTTTTCATTCTTTAAAAAGCTAGGTCTTGCAGAACCAAAACCTACTAGGATGAGTTTACAACTTGCTGATAGATCTTTGAAAATTCCTAGGGGAATCATTGAGGATGTTTTGGTAAAGTTGGAAACTTCATCTATCCGGTTGATTTTGTGATCCTAGATATGGATGAGGATAGGGATGTTCCTTTAATTTTAGGAAGACCTTTCCTTGCAACAGCCAGGGCATTAATTGATGTAGAGAAAGGAAAGCTTACTTTGAGGGTAGGAGATGAAGACTTAGAAGTGAAGATTGCCCCAGCCTTGAAATATCCAATGAGTATGGATGATTCATGCTATGCAATTGATGTGGTTGATTTTTCAGTAGAGGAGCATCTTGAAGAAATTTTGTAAGGATGAGTTACAATTGAGCTTAGTGCATAAAGAAGGAAAGGATGTAATAAATTCAGAGGTTAATTCAATGATATCACAGCTTAATTCAACAAAAGAAATTACACCTCAAAATGAATTTGAAGAATTGAAAAAAGAGTGAAGCAAGACTTAAAACTTCCATTGAAGAGCCTCCGGTTTTGGAATTGAAACAACTTCCAGATTATTTAGAGTATGCTTTTCTAGCAGAAAATTCCAAATTACCGGTTATCATTGCTTCGGATTTGTCTTGTGAACAAAAACAACAGCTTTTGAAAGTTCTTCAAGCACATAAGCAAGCCATTGCTTGGAAAATTTCTGATTTAAAAGGAATAAATCCATCTTTTTGTACACATAAGATTTTGCTTGAAGAAGGTTTCAAATCTGTTGTGCAACCTCAAAGACGGTTAAATCCAAATATGAAGGAGGTTGTCAAGAAAGAGGTGATCAAACTTTTAGATGCTGGGTTAATCTATCCAATTTCGGATAGCTCTTGGGTTAGTCCAACTCAAGTAGTCCCAAAGAAAGGGGGAATGACTGTGGTTCCCAATGAAAAGAATGAGTTGATTCCAATGAGGACTGTCACGGGATGGCGAGTGTGTATTGATTATAGGAGACTAAATGATGCAACTAGAAAAGATCATTTTCCCTTGCCATTTGTTGACCAAATGCTTGAAAGACTTGCTGGACATGTTTTATTGTTATTTAGATGGAATGTCTGGTTACTTTCAAATTCCTATAGCCCCGGAAGATCAAGAGAAAACAACTTTCACTTGTCCCTATGGTACTTATGCTTATAGGAGGATGCCATTTGGGCTTTGCAATGCACCTGCCACTTTTCAAAGGTGTATGCTTGCAATTTTTGATGATTTGGTTGAAAATATTATGGAAGTCTTCATGGATGACTTCTCAGTTTTTGGTGATTCATTCAATGACTGTTTGGCCAATTTAGAGCAAGTTTTGATCCGTTGTGAAGAGACAAACCTAGCACTTAACTGGGAAAAATGTCACTTTATGTGCAAGGAAGGTATTGTGTTAGGACATAAGGTTTCTCACAAGGGAATTGAAGTAGACAAGGCCAAGATAGATGTCATTTCAAGGCTTCCACCTCCAACCTCTGTCAAGGCCATCAGAAGTTTCTTAGGGCATGCCGGTTTTTATAGGCGTTTCATAAAAGATTTTTCTAAAATTGCCCGGCCTATGACAAGGTTGTTGGAGAAGGATATGCCTTTTGATTTTAGTCAAGAATGCTTACAAGCTTTTGAACTTTTGAAGGAAAAATTAACAAATGCTCCTATCATGATTACTCCGGATTGGAGTCTTCCATTTGAAGTCATGTGCGATGCAAGTGATTTTGCAGTGGGAGCGGTTCTTGGACAGAGAAGAGAGAAACATTTTCAACCAATTTACTACGCCAGCAAAACACTCAACAATGCTCAAGAAAATACAACAACAGAGAAAGAATTGTTGGCGGTAGTTTTTGCTTTTGAGAAATTTAGACCTTATCTTATTTTGTCTAAAGTTGTTGTTTTTACAGATCACTCAGCTCTCAAGTTCTTGTTGTCCAAAACTGATGCCAAGCCAAGACTTATTCGATGGATTTTGCTTTTACAAGAATTTGATCTGGAAATTCGTGACAAAAAAGGAGCTGAAAATTTAGCCGCCGATCATTTATCTCGGTTGGAAAATCCATTCTTAGAGGAGCTCAAGGAAGATGATATTGATGATGTTTTTCCTGAAGAAAAATTATTTGCAGTTTATGAGCTTTTTAATGTTGAAACTCCTTGGTTTGCTGATTTTGCAAATTTTCTTGCTGCAGGGATCTATCCAAATGATTTAAATTTTCATGCTAAGAAGAAGTTCTTTAGTGAACTCAAGCATTACTATTGGGAAGATCCTTTTCTTTTCATGTTTGTGCAGATCAATGATAAGGAGGTGTGTTTCTCATAATGAAGGTTGGAAAATTTTGAAGGACTGTCATTCGGGTCCAACCGGTGGTCATTTCAATGCTAACCGGACTGCTCATAAAGTGTTGGAAGCTGGTTTTTATTGGCCTACCATATTCAAGGATGCTCAACACTTTGTAGCTTCATGTGACAACTGTCAAAGAACAGGTAACATATCAAGGAGGGATGAAATGGCTCAAAATTACATTTTGGAGTGTGAAATTTTTTATTTATGGGGTATTGATTTTGTTGGGCCACTCCCTAATTCTTTTGGGAACAAATACATATTAGTGGCAGTTGATTATGTATCTAAATGGGTTGAGGCACAAGCTTTGCCTACCAATGATGCCAGAGTAGTATGTAGGTTCCTAAAGAAGCTCTTTTCCCGGTTTGGAACTCCCAAAGCTATTATCAGTGACAGGGGAACACATTTTTAATTCTCAGTTAGAAAAGATTTTGAGGAAGTATGGGGTAACACATAGAGTTGCAACATCTTACCATCCTCAAACCAGCGTCAAGTTGAAGTATCAAACCGGGAACTAAAGCGCATTCTTGAAAAGACAGTTGATCATCATCGTAAAATTGGGCTGATAAATTGGATGATGCCTTGTGGGCGTATCGAACTGCTTTTAAACACCACTTGGGACTACTCCTTATCGTTTGGTATATGGAAAAGCATGCCATTTGCCAGTTGAAATCGAACATAAAGCATATTGGGCAATAAGGCAGATGAATTTTGATTTAGCAAGCTCAGGGATCAAAAGAAAGTTGCAGCTTAATGAACTTGAGGAATGGAGGATGTTGGCTTATGAGAATATGAGAATTTACAAAGAAAGAATGAAAAAGTATCATGATTCTCATATCCGTCATCCTAAGAAGTTCAAAGAAGGTGACAAGGTGCTGCTATTCAATTCTAGACTTAGACTTTTTCCCAAAGTTAAAATCTAGATGGTCCGGACCTTTCACTGTTAAAAGAATTTTTCCACATGGAGCAGTTGAGCTTACACATCCAGGGCATGATGATTTTAAGGTCAATGGACAGAGATTAAAGCTTTACTTAGGAGGTGAAAATGAGAATGAGAACCGAGAGGAGTTTAGACTCCTAGCACCAGATGTTTAAACTGCAATTTTGTAAGATAAAGTCAAGCCAATGACGTTAAACAAGTGCGCTTCATGGGACGCAGCCCATGTCTAACTTTGGTGAGTTTTGTTCTTTTTGCTTTTCTTTGTTTTTCACCAATTCTAAGTCCAAAGTTTTGTTAAAGTTGCAGGTGTGGATGTTTTGCACAATCAAGAGAAGATGAGAGTAAATTTTAAGTGTGGGGAAAATACAATTTGATCGGGATCAACTCAATGCAGTTACTGATCTCATCCTCACCATCCATCCTGCCCTAGGATGATGATAGGGAAGACTTTTCAAGGAGTTAAAATGTAGCTACTGTTTCCATCCCGGTCCCGATCCTGCCCTAGGTTGACGCTGAGGATGAATCTGCTCTGATGTCTCGTTTAGCTTCTGTTCGCATCCTCACTTCCATCATGCCCTAGGATGATGGTCGGGCTGATTCCCAAGCACGCTACTGATCCCATCCTGCCCTTGAATCTTACCCTAGGATGACGCTGAGGATGAAGTTGCCCTAGTGTTTTATTTAGCTATTGTTCGCATCCCGGCCCCGATCCTGGCCGGGAAGGAGGGCGGGCTGACTTCGGTCAGCCCCTTAGTTTTAGTTAATAAAAAAAAAACAAATATAAAAAAAAAAACAAAACAAACGAACAACTTAAAACAAATTATTTTTCTGCATTCTCAATTTAGGTTTAATAAAACTCTCTAATTCCTTCTCTGCATTTTCGTTTTCACCCTCACTCTCACTTTCTCATTTTTGCTCTCATCTTCATCTGCAACATCACATAAGTTCATTCGCACTTTGCATTTCGAGGATTCTTTTGCCATTGCCATCAACAAGTAAGTTCCCTCATCCTCTCTTTTGTTCCTTCTTACCTTTGTTTCGTATTTCTCTGTCGTGCGCATTCTGTTTTATCATGCAATTGATTGTTTTTGTTCTTTTACGTGCTTAGTTCGCTTACGGATTGAAGCTTCTATGAACACAATATTGCTTGTTTGGGCCTTATTTCTATTGATTTTAGTTGTTAAAACATTATTCACGAGCTGAAGCTCTTTCCCTAGGGTTCTTGTCAACAATTTGATGATAATAAAAATTAGGGCTTTTACTTGTTTCTTGCAATTACATGCCTCTCATACCTTAATATGCAATTTGTTTTGAAAAGTTGTGGATACATTGTTCGAATATGGACTTAGGGTTCATTTCTGTTCTATTTTGGGACTTTAAGTTCCTCGCTGCTTTTGCTGTATTGAGGGTGTTCTCTACCTTGTTTGCACTTACCTTTGATATTGGAAGTTTGTTCCTGGTCTTTAGCATGGTTTGTTTCCTGCCTCGTATAGCAATTTAAATCCTTATGTTTTCCCATGTTGACTTGATGCGATTGATGATTTCGTTTTGCTTGTTTGTTTTCTCCATATTATCCAATGCTGAATTTTAGTATCATCTTAACCATGAGAATCTTGGCTATTGCTGTTGGTTTAGTTTTTATGCCCTTATCTGTGAACTTATCTTTGCTAGGTATGCGTCCAAAGCGAGCATGTATCAAAAAGGGCAAGCGTCCTATTGGGACGCCAGAATCTCAACCATCCAACTCGCCAAAGACCCAGGGAACCTTCACCACCTTTACCAGCTGGAGTAGAAACTTTTTCTTATGGTGGTGGTGCCATTTCAACCCGTACATGGAGTCGGCAAAGAAAAGCTAGGCTGGAGAAGCTGGAGTTCCACAATAATAAGTATTTGGATTGGCGGCTTCTTCGTGAGTTTGGTATAGAAGACCGTGTTCGTCAGTCTATTGCAATCGGTCCATGGGCTCAATTCTTCGAGATTAATGAGCCTGCCTATCCTGATATCACTATTGAATTCCTATCTACTTTGGAGATTGAGCAACACTCACGTACTAACAAAGGTGACAGCACAATCACTTTTCAAGTGTATGGCAAATCTTACAGCTTTCATTTATCAAAGTTTGGACAATTTCTGGGTTTATATTCAGCAGCTGAGGTTGAGACGCCTGAATATCTTTCTATGACCAATGAGTGGCCTCCTAGCAAAATATAAATACTTTTTGGCAGCTTTTATGTTTTGATACACCTGTTAATTTCCTTCCGTCCAAATCCAAGGCTACTTCCATCACTGAGTTAACTTTGAAGGTAGTTCATCATTTGTTAGCTCATACTTTGGGGGGACGCAGCAGTGGCCATGGAACTGTTAGCTCCTTTGAGCTATTTTGTATGTATAGTATGTATCGGGACTACCCTATCAATATAGGTGTGGAAGTTGCCTGTTCCTTAAACGCCAAGCCACAGATCCTCGGGTAAAAGGGCTTTATTGTGGAGGATATATTACCAAATTGCTTAAGGGAATGAATTTGTTTCGGACACCAGCACCTGATTCTCCATGTGTCCAATCTGAGAAGATCTCTGATGGTCCATTTCATGGATATGGGATGTGCAAAATTGGTACTAAATCCTCTCCTGCTTCGGGTCTTGCTAGTGTGTCCACTCTATCATCCTTACGAGACTTTAAGTTTCGTCGGTTGAGGAGAGAATTCCATGATGAGCGCAAGAAAGCTAAGGTTTTAGGAAAGCTTTTGGGGATGTTTACAGTCATTGGCTTCCTATTGCTCACCTCCACCTACGGATTTGCCTCATTATGAAACCTCTCCAGAGTATGGTTCTGACTCATCTCCTGATATTGATCCAGATTGCATTCGTGTTGTTATGGATCCAGAAGAAGACAATGATGATGAGGACGAAGATGATGATGAGGATTCAGATGATGCTGCAGCTGCAGATGATGATGGAAAAGCTTGATTTTGTTGCTTTTCCTTTTATTTGTTTTGTTTGATTTGGTCTGTACTTATTGAGCTCCCACCTTTTGGGAAGACTCTTATTTTGTTGATGGAACCATGTGTTTACCTTTTTGGACTTAGTATAGGTTTTTCTTTCTTTACCCTGCTGTTTTTGTTTGTTTTTATCTTTCTTGCAGGTGTTAACTTCTAACTTGATCGGATCACAATTGATTTGCTGCTGATGATCAGCCCTATTGCATTTTCTTCCCCTTTTGGTTCTGCAACTTCATGATGATGTCTGCCCACAATCAGGGAAGTTACTTAGTGTCCTTTTCTAATAATTTCTTTCTGTCCTTTTTCCTTACTTGTGCTTAGTTAGGAAAGACATTGGGGACAATGTCTTGTTTAAGTGTGGGAAGGGCTATTATAGAAGAAAGAAATTATTTGGGTCTTAAATTGAGCTTCATATTGCATATGCACTTGTTAATCAAAATTCCCCCATTTAAGAGTTTGCTAATGAGCTTTTAATGTTGATATGATGTAATATGTTAGAATCTTGAAATTATACTCATTTTTGTTTAGAAAGATAGCATTAAATAAAAAAAATGATGAAAATGAAGAAAAAAATAAATAAATAAAATGAAGAATAGTGACTTTGTGTGCCTTACTCGCCTATTTTGAACTTAGTTTTACTTAGTCAAAATTTTGAAATAAAATCTAAGTGAGGTAAACTTACTTGCCATTTAATGATTGAATTTAGAGTTATGAAAAAGGTCAAAGTCCTTAGTTTAAAAGTTTAATGGTTGTGCTTCTAAGCTTGTTAGGAGTATATTTTCTTTTCAATCACTTTGAGAGCTCTTATAACTTTTTGTGAAAGGGGCATATGAAATCTATCACTTAGTGATTCTTCTTAAATAATCTCTAAAAAAAAAAAACAAAACAAATGAAAAAAAAAAGAAATAAGCCTATACTCCAATGACTCAAAAATTTGAGTTATGAGTATCCAAACTTGAATGTTAGAGTGAGTAGAGAGTTCTTAGGGTCCCTTTAAAACCTGGTCACTTGGGTGACGAGCCCGGGATGTGCCACTCGATGAACTCACTATAACGAGAAGGGAGGAAAGGCAAAAGTTCATTACATGAGCTTGAAAAAAAAATAATAAAAGCTGAAAAGAAGCGGGCAAAAACCCGTCCAGAGGTAAAGAAAAGATGGAGGCAAAAACCTCCCCCTGAAGGCTAAAAAAAAAAATATTAAGAGATTTAAAAAAGAGGAAAAAAATCTAGGGGAATGATGGATGCCATATACTTTCATTTAAGGTTTTTGAGTTTAGAGAGGTGATTGAACGGTTTATATGCTTGCTAGTAAGTGGTGAGATGTGATCATGACACTTTTTGCTTTGTTTGAATTTGTATCCCCTTTATAACTTTGGAATCGGTTATTAAATGGCGAGATTAACAATTTGACTTACTTGGATTAGTTTTGAAATTTTGATTGTAGTATGCTAAGTGCAAGTACAAATATGGTAGGTTTGAGTAGGCACCATGAGTCACTTTGGCTTGATGGAATTCAAGAATGCTATGTTTGATGTGAAATTTTCTGATGAGTATAATTGATGATAGATTCTTTTGTTTTTTTTTTGTTTGCTTGAGGACAAGCAAACGACTAAGTGTGGGGAAGTTTGATAAGTGTCTTTAGACCCTTAATTTTGTGCTATTTGAACATTCTTGATATGTAATTTTTGGGATTTCATGGAGAAAAGGACATTTATTTTGTGAAAAATTCATTTCATGGTTTAAAAATCATTTTTAGAAGTTTTTATGATGATTCAAAGGAAATCAAAGCAAATTAAACAAGTTTGAATCAATTTTATTCAAGAAGGAATTTCATGTTTTCATTCTTTTCATTCATCTTGGCCAGGAAGGACACTAGGGAAGACAACAGAATGCTTTATTGAAGAAAAGTGTTTCAGCTTTATCCTCATCCTTGGCCAGGAAGGACGCCAAGGAAGACATCAGTAGCTACACATGAAGAAAGTTTTTAGCCTTTTCATTCATCCTGGCCAGGAAGAAGGTTGAGGAAGACAACAGAATGCTCTTAGGCCGAATTTCAGTTATTTTGCCTTCATCCCTGCCTCGATCCTGGCCAGGATGACGCCAAGGATGAACTGGGATTTTTCCAAAACTATAAATAGTGCTCTGTTTTCTTGTTTTATAACTTTTAGATCATTTTCTTAGGCTCTAAGACAAATATTACGAAGGAAATTACGAAGGACTTTGCTAGGGTATCCATTTAAGATCTCAAGTCATCAATTAGGGTTTATTCTTTCTATCATGATTCTTTCTATTTCTTCTAGATCTTTTGTTCTTGTTATAAATCTCATGGAAGAATAGATTTTTTATACTCTTCATCTTGTGAAACCCTAACCATATGAATTGAAATGTCTTTTGATTAATGAATGTTCATGTCTTGTATCTATTCATGTGATTCAATAGTCTTGTGATTGATTTGTGCGCAAATTAATTGCATGCTTGATTCTTATTGGATTGAAAGAGGTTTCATTCAAATGGATAGATCTTCATGAATAGAGGAATCTCTTATTTCACCTAGAGGTAGGGAAATCTCGATTTTCTGCTATGAGAATTTAATTCTTATTTAAGGATCATGATCTTTAATGCAATCCTATGTGATGTTAGTAAGGGAGAGGTCTCTACTATCTTATATAGGGTTAGGAATTGATTAACTCGAGGGATTAATCGATTTACTTGTTGAGATCCCGCAGTGCAAGCATGAATGATTCATTAATCAATCTTTTATCATAAGAACTTTAGGTTTAGGGTGGATCAAGGTGGAGAGTATGTCTTGAGATTGAATTCATCTTTGAAAGCAAACATTAGTTGATCTTAGAGCTTGTTTAATCTTTTGCTTAGTAGTTAATTGTAGATTTGTCTCCAAAATTTAGGCTAAATAGTAGAGAACTGGTAATACTAGTACTTGTTCTTCTAAATCCCTGAGGACGATACCCTAAAATCTATGCTACATTGAATAGGTGCGCTTGCCTAGCTTTGATAGTAGATTTAATCGAGTTTATAAATTTTAGAAATTAATACGATTGGTAAAAGTGTTCATCATGCTTTCTTACTTTCATGGTTTTAGAAAACACACACTAAGTTCATACTAAGTAGATGAACATAGGAATTTCTTGAAGAAAGTTTACCTAAAAGAAGAAACTAGAGAGAGCTTTCTTGTAAGAACTTCTTAGAGAATTCTTGAGAAATTTTGAGAGAGTAACTTTAGTAAAGAAGTGGTGTGAAAGAAGTGAAGGTATGAAAGGGTATTTATAGAAAATGTAGGAGATAATTTGTTAATTAAATAAGTGAAAAATAAAACAAATTGAGGCATCAATGGGGGTGGCCGCGCAAATTTAGGAGGGGGGGGGGGGGGGGGGGAAGAGAGAGAAATTTTTTTTTTTTTTGTTAGTTTGTTAATTAAAAGTAAGAAATGAAAGATGTGAAATTGTGTTGGAAATGAAAATGTGTAAGAAATAGGTGTATAGGTTGTAAGAGTAGGTTGTAAGAAAAAGTAGAGATAGATGAATAGTGTAGAATAGTAGAAAATAGTGTATGTAAAATTAGACATGACAATTAAATGCCGGTAGTAACAAAATACGCTTATAAATGCGATATCAGATATTTTAAGCTATCGAAAAATTACGAAATTGATATTTTTGGAAATCTTATATTTTAATGAGTCTAACCGTATATTCGGAATATTTTTCTTATTCCGAGCTTTGGGACACGTTTTTCGAGAACTGTGTCCAATCGGGTTCTAAGGACACTCGAGTTTTGCAAAACCGATATTTTTATGTAACCTATAGCTATTATGAACCATAATAATTAATTTCTTAAACTTCATTTTCTAGGGCTAGGGAAAACGGTAATGCCGGAGTTAAGCGGTTGCGGTAAACTAGGATTTTGTTGACTTGAAAATCTAGTTGACTTCTGATTAGGGTTTAAGCATTTAATTTGATTGAAAAACTTCGGGGGTTTATAGATAGGGCATGTTAAGTCGTGTCCTTTGCAAAGTTAAATTTTCAGATTGATATGGTTTGCGATAGGTCATGTCATGAGCTTCTCTTTTCAAAACTTGAGATTTAGACATTGATTGTTCTTTTCCTTGACATGGTTGATAGACATGATCTGTCTTTGTTGTGTTGACCATTTTTTGTCTCCAAACTTTGCATTTTTGACCCGATTTACTTTCTTTTTATAAAATAACTCCTTCAAAGACTTGAAAGCATAAATTAATATTTTTTAGTGCCAAATTTATAATATTTATCAATAAAATGACTAATAAAAGTCCATTTTGGCATTCATAAAATACGAATAATTTTGGTTTATCAACTTCCCTACACTTAAACACTTGCTTGTTCTCAAGCAAACAACTAAGGACAAAGAAAATCTATCATCAAATATACTCAAAAATTTTCACAATTCAACACTCACATAGCATTCATTTTGGATCGTAGCGACTTGCTTTTGTACCGATCGTAGCGACTTGCTTTTGTACCTACTACTCAAATCTATCATATAAATGTAATTAGCATACCATAATCAAAATTCTAAGGCTAATCCAGGTAAGTCAAACTTTACCCTTACCATTTAACAGTAGATTCCAAAGTCACAAAATAAAAGCAAAGTCAATCAATAATAAAATAGACTCCGTTATACTTCACCACTTATTAACGAGCATATAAGCCCTTCAACTACTTCTCTAAGCATAATAACCTAGAATGAAAGTATTTGGTATCCATCATTCCTTTAGATTTTTCCTTTTAGAAAAATTTATTTATATATGTATATATATATTTCATTAAGAACAAAAATTCTCTTAATAGCCTTCTTGGGATTTCCTCTAGACGTGGTATAGTCTATATCGTTTCAGCTTTATTTGCCTAATTATCTTCTTGTTATAGTGAGATCCTTGAGTTGGCACATCTCGGGCTCATCACCCAAGTGACCGGCTTTTAAAGGGACCTGACGAACTCTTACTCACTCTAACATAGAAAAACAATTATTCCTTTCAAGAATATCCCTCCCCACACTTAATTTAGACATTGTCACCATTGTAAAAAACATACGCAAAAAGTGAGGAAAGGTAAAAGCAAAAGAAGTGGACTTCCCTATTTGAGTACAAGATTCAGTTGCAAGAGAGTAATCAAGTTCAGCAAAAAGAAACAGATGTGATAGCAAGTCATGGCAGATTGCGTCTAGGCTGCAAAACAAAGAAAAAAGACAAAACAAAGAAATCAAAGCAAAAGTTAGCACTCATAATCCCACTAGTGAGCCCTAAAAAGCCTAACCCAAAGCTTAGTGCTCAATTATACAGTCATCCAAAATATCATAAAAGCAAATCATCAAATCAAAAATCAATCAAGTAATCAATCTTCTAAAAAATCAGGATCATCATCATCCTCATTCTTTCTTGTTCTCTTTTTCTTGCTGCTGGATGGTCCTAAGGTTGGTGTGTCTTCACCTTGCAACTCGTTATATTTATCCTCTCTAGTTACATAACATGTGTCCTTCCAACTACCTACCCAAAAACACATTGTATCTATCTTGTTCTACTCTTGACATTGGCTGAGTGGGTCTCTGTGGAACTGGGGCATTTCTAAGAATTTGGTGCTAAGCAGTTGAGCGCCTTCCTACCGTTTGTTTTTATCTCATCCTAAAAAAAATCGATAGTTTAGACCACAATTGTCATAGGAAAATACAAATATGAATTAAAGCTTGCTACTTCAAGTGTAGAGATGTAAGAAGACATGAAGAAACATGTTACTTCATTAATACAATGGAAACATATCAGATTTGATGTCGTGTATTAAGAAAATTTTGGCCAATGAGCAATTTCCAGTGAGTAAGTGACAGGTCATGTTGTGAACATTTCTTTTTGACAGCACATTTTTCTTCTAAAAATAACAATACCCATTACATTTATCAACTAAATCTTCCATTCCTTAGTCTCATTTCTATAATGACGACTTCAATCATTCGAAACAACCTAACAATTCAACTAAATCGAATCAATCACACATGCATGCAAATTTATCAGCCCCAATTTTTAGATCTAGGTAATCACACATTCATAGAAGGATTTATATGCATTTATTAACATCAAACAATGATTTAAGCTTACATGAAACAAGTTTCAAGGCCCAAAAGTTTCAAACTAAACCAACAATGTCATTCCATGAAATCATGAATGTAAAATGAGAGAAAGAAAGGGAAGAAAGAAGAGAAACAAACAAAAACTTACTTGGATTCCTTAGAATTTTTCTCTCACAATGGCATGGATGAAGTAGATGGAGAGGATGGCTTGATGTTCTAAGCATTCGCAAAATTTTTGTTTTAGAGGATTTTTTTTTTTAAAGTGCAGAAAAATATGCCCTATGTGTTTTAAAAATAAAGATTTTAAGTTTATATAGGGCATGCGACATGAGTGAGAGACACGGCTTGTCCCATGCATGTTGTATTTGAATGGAATAGGCAGTAAGTTGTACGCCTAAGGGACAAGTCATGTCTTAGGCATGCCGAATTGGAGTGCTTCAACATAGTAGGTTACACAACCAAAGGACATGTCGTATCCTTGGCGTGTCATCTTGCAATTCGCTTTGAAAAATAAGGGACACGGCTAAGTGACAAGCCATGTCCCTAGCATGTTGACCTGTAAAAATTTTTTACTTTGAAAAGAATTATGGGACAAACCATGTCCCAAGCGTGTCACTCAAGAATTGCACCCACAGTGTGCTACACGACTTAGGGACAATTCTTGTCCCTTGAATGTCATTCCACACTTTATAGAAAAGCTTTAGATTAGTGAGAGACACGACCAAGGACAAGTCATGTCCTAGTTGTGTCGATTTTGTAGCAACTTAACTGGGATTTTTCTGCCTTGTTTCCTCCGTAATTCCTATTCTTCAATTAAGAACAACACTTAGCCATAAAAAAATAATATGATCAAGAGTCCAAAAAAAGAAAAATAAAAAGTAACGTTAGACATGTGTTGCCTCCTAAGAAGTGCACTTTTTTAACGTCCTTGGCTGGACTTATTAACAAAAATCATACTCTCATCCACAAGGATCCCAAACAAATGTGTCCCAGACACAAGTTTCTAAAAAAATTAGTAGAAATTTGCTTTTCATCCTGGTTTTCAGCAAAAATTTTAGAAATTTTTCATGGGGATAGGGGTATTGGAAAATTGGTTCTATCTCAAAATTAATGATATATCCAATAGGCTCATCATCTTCCACACTATCAGATTTTTCATCAAATGTAGAATAAATTATTTCTACATTTTCTTGTTCCAGCTCGACCTCCCCATCCTCCATTTCTTCTGTGGTAATATGAATTTTCTCATTTACCAACTCAAATGAACCCTCCTCCATAACTTCACTTTGCTCATCAGAATTTTCAGAAATTTTTGTTTCAAAATCAAAATCACAAACTGTAAACCCGTGTTTTCTTAGTGAACTTGAGTTCGATTTCAAAAAACTTAAAACTAGAAACTAAAACCCTAAAAGATACCCCTGGACCAATCGGACCTAAAAACACTATGTTCGATAATCCCAAGAATGAAACCCCAAAAGATTAGAAACGAGTTAACTCCAAAATAAAACCCTAAGTTGGAAAGTCAACTGGAAATTCTAAGTTAACAAAACCTCAGGAAACCTTAGTAATTTGGATTCGGTAATCCCGTGTTCTCAAACCAAGAAGTCGAAATATGAGTGAGAAGTGTAGATTTGCTCGTATTAATATTAGGATGCTTAACTATAACAGATGAGTGGATTTTCGACCTATTTCGAGCCCGATCAGATACAGAACTTGAAAAGCGTGTCCCAGGGCTTAGGATATTAAAAAAATAATATTAGTATAGATTCCTAATTTCATACTATTTCTAAATATATCAGTTATATAATTTTTCGGGTTATAAAAGTTACAGTTATAACCTTTTATCGTATTTTCATTACGACCAATAATTTAATTGTCTAATCAACTTTTTGCTTTTTTTCACACTATTCATCAAGTACAACCATCCATACCCTATTCTTACATCCTTACAACCTATTCTTACAATTTCACATAACTTCCTTACAAATTTACCTTCCAATATATTTTAGTACTTAAAGTTACTTATTAAAATTGAATTTTATTACACAAAAGAAAATCAAAATTGTAAACCCCCAAATTTTTGGAATCGGTTTAGGTTAAAACCTTGAACCAAAAGTCACCCGGAAACCTAAAGTGAACAAAACCCTAGTTAGACGTAATAGCTTAAGTCTGGCAATTCCGAATAAACAACCCTAAGAAAGTAAGTAAGAGTTTAGTATGTAGAATATTCGTAATTACCTAAGGAAGCGTAAAAAGATCAGATTAGTAAAACCATGAATCATTTTGAACCCGAACGGATACAGTTCTTGAAAAACGTGTTACGGGGTTCGAAATAGTAAAAATATTCCGAATATACTGTTAGACTCGTATAAATATAAGGTTTTTAAAAATATCAGTTTTATAATTTTTCGGTAAGTAAAAATAACAAATATCGCAATTATACGCATATTTTCTTACTACCGGTACTTTATTAGTCATATCTACTTATATTACACTATTCACTACTATTCTACATTATTCTTTTCTCTCTACTTTTTCTAACACCTACTCTTACAACACCATAACCTATAACATTTACTTTTTACCTTTCACATAACTTTATTTCACATCTACCTTACTTCTTACTTCATTAAATCAACAAAAATACAAAAAAAATAAAACACTCCCTCTCTCTTCACTCATGTGGGTGGCGCCCTCCCCTCTTCTTCTCCATCATTTTGTTTTATTTTTCTTTTATTTAAATCACTCAATAATCACTCCACATTTCTTATAAATACCTCCCTCCTCTTTCACTTCTTTCACACAATTACTACTCACAAATTTCTCTACAAAAACTCTCTCAAAATATCCTCTCAAAACTCTCTCTCCAAATATCCTCTGAAAATAATCTCAAAACCACTTTCTACCTACACAAAACTCATAACCATATAACACCTCAAAAACCTTCTTTAGGTAAACTTTTCTTTATAATTTCTTTTCTCATGTCATATAACTTTACATGACGATGGTGTGAGTTTCCAAAAACTAAATATTATGGAAGCTACACTATATTCATATATTGTTCTTGTTCATGGAAATCTATTTATGTTTATGTTGTTATTTTGTTCATATTATTGTTATTATATCTAAGTATTATTAGGTATTCATATATATATATATATATATATTCTTTAGAGCATATAAGCTCACTTGCAATTTATTTATTTCCATCAAAGTAATTTATTTATCTCTTTCATTGCAATTTTATTTATTTCTTGCTATTTTAAGAATAATCTCTAGTCTTAGACTTGTCCTCATCAAGTCAAAACAAGTTTTTATTTCTTTCATTTTATTTTTCTTTTGAGACTAGTCTACTTCTTAGTCCCGAGAGCCTTGAAGAAGCTAAGACTCCCAATACTTGACTTTTATTTATTATCTATGTTATTTTTGCTTCCTATTATTTCTTATAAACCATGCCATTAAGATTGTTGTCCAAATTTTTCAAGCTCTAAAAATATTTGATGAAAAAGGAGATTTTATCATTTAGGAATAAGTTTATATGAAATATAAAATCTATGATTTAACAAAATAAAGTCATTCCTTTCCAAGTTATAAAAAAAAGAACTCACTACAATTTTAGAAGCTACTTTTATTTTGTAAAGCTTTTAAATCACTTTTATATCACTTTGTTTTCAAAAAGAAAATGATTTTTTATACGAAAAATGATTTATATACATAAAGGAAACCTTATGAGAAAAGAATGAGAATTTTCAAATTAAGATCTTTTCAAACAAATGGTCAAAGAAAAAAAAATTGTATAGGAAATAAATAGGAAAAGTAGCACTAACATAGAGAATTTAGAAAAGAAGAAAATTACTTTTCGAAAAAGATCATCTAGGAAAAATAATAAGTCAAACATAAAGTAATTCTTTGAAAACAAAAAGAATCAAAATATTCATTTTGAAATATTTACAAAATGGATTTCTTGTAAACTATAGTTTTCCAAACTCCTAAGTGACATTATTTTACTCAAGAAACATGATTGGACAACAAACACTTGAGCATGAATAAAATATGAGTTAAGTATCTATAAAAAGGGAATTTTTCAGTTATATAAATAACTAAGTATTTATTAAACAAAATTTGAATGATTTAAAGTTTGAAACAAAATTGTTTTTGATATAGAAAAATTCGTGGTGAATCTGATCACCACTGTTTCGGGGCCTAAATGGTTTAGTTTGATAAAAATAGTTTTAGAAATGGATAGATCTTTTTGAGTAGGTAGAAATCGGTATATTATATGTGCGATTCCGAGTTAAAATGACCAAGTTATGGCCATTTTAAATTGGAATTCTTCTTTATACAAACTTTAACGTTCTTATGACATTATTTTGTCAAAATTCAAGAAAATCATCAAGAAATACTCATTTTTGGTATTTTCTTTGACTAGGTGATTCCGAGGAAGAATACCTATACCCCGAGGACTATTTCGACTAAGTAGATTGTGTGAGTGACCCATCCGTTTAGAGGAATTGTCGACATAGTATCGTGAGTTTATTTCCTTAAAATGCTTCATTTGATTGTGCTTGTAATCTAGTCGCATTAGAATCAAGAAAAAACAAATGGATATGTACGTAAGATAATTTGTTGAAAGGATCCTAAGAATATCGATTTAATGTTTGTCTTAGTATAACAATTGATTTGTATGAGATTCTATGATCACCTTAAATTTGATAGTAATGATGCTATGATATCATAAATAAACTGATTCATGCATACCATGAAGTAAGTCACATTGCATTGGGTTATTATCCTTGGGTGAGAAGGATTATAGCTCAGGTCAAAAGCAACACTTGGCGGAGTGACCGAAAGCGATTGCTTGGCGACATGAAGGAAATGCTTGGTGAAAAGTCCAGAAGCAAGGCTCAATTCAAGTAGACTTAATATGCTTGGCGATATTGATCGAAAGCATAAATCTTTTTAACTAAACTACTTGTTTTGAGGTTACATATCACCAAACCCCAAATGGAAGGCGTAAATCCATTCAACATATGGTTCCCGAAAAACCATATGCCTTGTTTGCCCATGTGTAGTTACATTTCATTTGTCTGCTTAAACAACTTGTTTGAATTTTGTTACAAGAAGTTATTTATGGAAATAGTTCTTACTAAGCCTATTAGCTTATACCCCTATAGATATCTTTTACAGTTTACTTATTTGTGGTTGAGGCCACGTGGACCTTGTAGCCAGGTATTTTCCTCTTGGTTAAGGAATTTCTAGATGAAGTTTAGTGTTGGATAAGATGTAGAAATATTATTATAATAGATGGTGACTGGGGAATGCCCCTAAGTTTTGTAAGATAATTGGTATAAACAAATGAATATTATGAATTTTCTCTTTTTAATTTGTTATTATATCTTCTTAAGCATCATAATTCCATGTATGATCGTCTAAATTTGTGAGAGCACGCCTTATACTTAATGTCAAAGCTTTTGGGAATGACTAAGGGTGTCATACTTAAGCTTTAATATTGAGTGTGGCAGACTGTTACGTTTAGTGTACCCCTTGTGTCACGCCCCGAAGGGTACCCTAAACGTGGCAGTCCGCCGTACACAATATTAAAGCCTAAGAATGACCACCTCAGTCACGCGAAGGCTTCCATACTATGTACAAGGCGTCTAACACATAAAGGAGACAAATCGGAATGATACATTTTATGTTGATACAATTGAGTAACAATGTAAAGGAAATACAGTCCACTATACTCCAAATACAAAACACTATACTTCAAAATACAGTTCATCAAACTTCAATTACATTCATCCCAAGACTTCACTACATAAAACTATTACAAGCAAATCGTAAAGCTTAGCCAAAAACTTCAAGCATTCTTATATCTTGCCGGAATCCCGAAGTCATTCTCGACTTCAACCATCTTGGTCCCCACTTAGCATTCTTGGAATAACCTGCTCATTTAAACAACTATTGGGGTATAAGCTACACTAGCTTAGTGAGAATTCCCTTAATTCCGTACCATAACAAACAAGTTATTAATCAATCATATGCTATGCATGAACAAACACGTGAGCAAGCAATTATGCATGGGTAACCGGAACCCACACACAGAACGGATTTACGCCCTCCGTATCTTGGGTTAGGAATGGTATTGAGTCTACACGACCGCTGCTAGTCCCCAAGCCCTGGCTCTTAGCACTCGACTCGGCTAGGCTCATACAAGGATGCATCCACATGCGCCTTAGTACCCGAGAATGAGCTCTGGCACCGGGTCTCGTTACTTAAACGAGTCCTCGGACCATACCGATCGACCTGCGTAGGAGTAGCACGCTACCAAATGCAATATGTCTGATGCGATGCATGATCAATCTACTTTTTCTTAGGTCAAGATATTTATACATTCTTTAGAGTGACCAGGCAATATCATACACATAAATAATATGAACCGTGCAGTTATCCAATCAAATCGTGGTTTCGATATGCTTTAGTATTCCTTGGCATACATTCATCACAGTCTCATCATATATCCCATCCCCATTCACATCGATTTTTATCTTGTTCCTAAAATTCTAATGCGACTAATTACAAGCACAATCAAGGTAACAAAACAAGGAGAAAACTCACTCAGCCATTGGATCACCGGTCTTCTAGTAATAATAATCCGGTGGTAGGGAATCGTCGAACTCGGGATAACCTAAAAAGGAAGAAATACTCTAATCAGTATTTCAACTCAAACTAATCCAACGACTTCATACGAACTTATCAAATTCGTAATTCGCGTCCTAAGCGGGAATTCCAACTTAAAACGGCCATAACTTGGTCATTTTAACTCGGAATCTCGCAAATTTTATATCGATTTCTATCTACTTCGGAAGAGCTTTCTAAATACGAAGTTTAAATCAAGTTTTGAAAATATCTAAGCCTCGGTATTGAGGGATCAGATCTGTACAGCGGTATAAAATTCCGAAAATGCGGTTTTCATGAATGCACTTGAGATTCCTAAGTGTAAAATGAAACTAAATGCAATGGTAATGATTTTCCCTATCATGAATGTCATGATATGAACTCTAATGAGTCTATGTTCTTATACTTTTTAGTTTAAAGAATTTGAAAATAAACTTTTCTTAGAAACCATTTCATACCAATTAGTAAGTGAATTTACTACACTTGACCACACTACATTTTACAAGGATTTTCTTTAGAAAAACTCACTTTGTTTAAAGAAATTTTGACCCTTATATTAGTTATATCCTAAGGCCTTTATTTCTTTAATAAAATCACATTTATAAACTTTTAAGTGGGTCTTTTACTATGGGGTTTCCAAAAATCCGAATTTAGAAAATTCCACTTTCAAGTTGATTCCTTTGAGAAAAATATATTTTATACTCAAAACTTTAAGTATTTATTATACCTATACCCTAAGGACTTCATTTATTTAAGAAAATCATTTTTGAAGTTGGAAAAATAGTGTTTTCTAACCTACATCCATTATTACGAATTTCATCTATATGACTTTTAGTTCAAAACTTCTATTGGACTTCATTTCTTGTTTCCAACATTTTCTTTAGTAAAAACTCATTTAGACTCATGAAAAATACTACAAACATTATCTATTACCATAGGCTTCATTTCTCTTGTAAAATCATGTTTAGAAGTTGATAAAAGTGTTTTTCCTAGGTTTTCAAAGTGATCCGAATTTACACAAGTTCATATTTTGAAAAGTGTTTTCCTTTTTGACTTTATTAACTTATCTAACCATAGATCTACATACTAGGAAGGTATTTACTAAGACAAAACATTAAAAACTATGAATGCACATGAACAAAATGAAGATGAATCTTAAATGCCTACATGATCATGAGTAGTAATATGATGGATCTACTTTATCAAATGCTTAAATGAGTTTTGAAAACATAAAAACTATATTTTTTAAAAGATCTTTGTTAAAACGCTTTTTGTTGAGGAACATCAAGCTTTTGGTATGAAAGCTTCTTTAAAAGTTAGATCCACTTTGTAATGGTTCGGGATTTTTGTTTTGATATCTCATTGTCCCTACTAAAAGATCATGGGGACATGGAGTTGAAATATCCAAAAATCACTTAGCCATAACAAAGTTTTATGAGTGGAAAGGATGGAACTTTACTTACTTGAAGAGAAATAGAGGATGAAAAGAAGAAATGGGAGTTGTGAGTGTGTGTGTGGGGGCTTGTAATGTTTCGGCCAAGAGGGGAAAAATGAGAGGACTTTGAGAGCTTTTCCACTTTGTGAAGTTTGGAAAATGAGTGAATGAAGAAAGAGAGAGAAAATATGGCTTAAATATAAAGTGGGTTTAGGTTAAAAGAAGAAGAAAATTTCAAATTGAAGCATGGAGGGGGGACTATTCACGTCGGTCACTATTCATGAGGGGGGAGAAAAAGTTTGATTTTTGCTTAGTTTGATTGATTTAACTTGATGTGAAATTGTTAAGAGGTGTAAGGGAAGTTAAGGACAAAAGTTATGGAAAGAAGGAGTTGATTTGAGTGATGGTAAGGGTTAGACTTGTAGGGTAGGCTAATAGGTAGACTAGGTAGTACTTTATGAATAGTGAGGAATAGTTGACAAGACAATTTAATTTCCGGTAGTAATGAAATACGAATAAAAGGCTATAACTGTATTTTTCATAAGCCGGAAAATTATGAAAAATATATTTTTGAAATCCTTATTTTATTTCGATTCAAATGAGTATTCATAAGAAAGTTTTGAAATTCTAGTTCCGGGCACGCTTTTCTATAATGGGTCTCGGGATGACCCGGAATTGAATTTTCTCAAAATCTGATTTTCTTGGTTTGAAATATAATCAAGAACTATATTCAAAATTAATTTTTTCTTATAAAGTTTCTTATTTGGAAACCGAGGAAAAGCCGGAATTAGGGTTTCTAGGTCTTTCTCACAAAGTTTGAACTAAACGGTTTAGGGTTTCATTTTCTGGTTTTCGAAGTTTACTTGATTACTAGGAAACGGGTATAAATATATAAAATATATATAATAATAATAATAAAAATTGTGTAATGAAATAAAATGAATAGTGCAAAAGAATAATCAATTACCGGTAGAAATGAAAATACGTAAAAAGGTTATAACTGTAACTTTTATAACCCGAAAAATTATATAACTGATATATTTAGAAATCTCGTGGAATTACGAGTCTAACGGTACTAATGGTATATTTTTGATATCTCGAGTCCCGGGACACGCTTTTCGAAGTCTGTATCCGAACGGGTTCGAGATAGGTCAAAAATTTACCAATCTTATGTTTTAAACAAACTTATTTTACTACGAGCTATTCTACATATTTAAACTACCTCTGGCCTCTAGAGTTAAGGGCGCTAGATTGCCGGACTTAAGCTATTGTATTCCGGTTAGGGTTTCCGGATGATTTTCGGTTTGGACCTTTGCCAAATTGGAAACTGAGATTTTCTGTTTATACAACGTATTTAGTTTGAGAAATTTTTTTAAATTTTATTTTTATAAGTACTTAATATCTCTTACTGCTTTCAGAAATCTGAATTGAATTATTATATCCGGAGTTATATCGGTAATGGTTACCAGATATGATTTTCTTGAGTTTGAGTCAATTATCGATTTTTGGAATGATTTTGGGGAAATCTTGATTCTTATAATTTGCTTTGAAAAAGGATCTTCATAGTGTTTTGTTTTCGAATTATTTTTGCTTCGATTTAAGGTTTTATGAACAATTAGTTAACTTAAGGATTATTTAATTTGTTATTTTGTTTCTTGAATTCTTCCTTCTTAAGATTACGAGATTTCAATTTCTAACTCGTTCTATGATTCTTGGGAGTTTGATTTGATCGTTAGGGCTTTATTGTGATTTCCGTCTCTTAGGATTATTAGTCTGGTCGTTTGGGGAATTTCCAAAGTCTATTTTTATTATTGGCAGATAAAGTTTTCTTAATCGTGCCAAAGCCTAGTTATGGAATTGGCCTTTGGTGATTTCCTGATCCTTCAAATTGTCATGTTATGGATTAATTGCTTTTAGCAAATTATCACTGTGTTTTATTTTTATCCCGATTTTTATGAATTATAGATTAGGTAAGCAGTTTATCTTACGTAATGGTTTTTGGACTTAAGGACTTTTGTAGTCCTTATTTTATTTTAGATTTTGTCAAGACTAATGAATTCTTACTTTCGTTTATATTTCAGGACTCATTCAAAGTTCGGTTTTAATTTGGAGTGATTTTTAGGGTTTATTTTCGAAGTTCATTTTGGAATTATTTACTAGAATTTTCCGGGGCTTACACCTTGGGGCGTAACAAAAACGCTCTCTCTCTCCCTCACTTAGAACCGGTGCCTCCCTCCCTGATTCACTCTCCAATTTGTTTGATTTTTTTTTAGTAATTAATCATACAAAACCCTAAATTCTTTTCCTATATAATATCTTTTCCACCTTTCACTTTTCTTCATTTCCCACAAAACAAACTTTTGGAACAAAGTTTTTCTTTCCCTTTCATCTCTACTATTGCCGTGACCCCTCCCTTAAGCACATACACATACACTTTTGTTTTTTTCAAGTTTCCTTCCCAAACACTAAATAAGTAATAAATCTTGACCCTACCACTATAAAAACATGTAATTACAAGATCATACATGTGTGGTTCCACCAAAAATCCCCATGAGCTTTATGGTAGGGATGTGGAAACACTAAAACATGATATCCTTGCCATCGCAATGTGTAGATCTTGTTATTAAAGATGATATACTAGTATTTTTCTATATTATTGCTATATATTATCCTTATGGAAATTTTCTGCATATACCTTCATTTTGCTCTCATGTACATATTGTCATTGTTGCATTTACATTCATAACATGAGTAGTTAAGTAGATCTATTTGTTTAGAGTAGTTAAAATAACATAGCCACTTGTTTTACATGCATGAAAGACTTGCTACATGATATTCTTAAGGGAGGTGTTGATCAAAAATCCAGATCTATTTTGTTTCTATCAAAAAGTGATTTTTAAAATTTGGATCTTGAGAAAAAACCATTTAGAAAACATATTTTCCAACTTCAAAATGAAGGTTTTACATGTAAAATGAAGGGCTTAGGTGATATGTATCATAAATGAGTGATTTTTATAAGTTGATCATGGTTTTACTAAGAGAAATTTTCAAAGCAAAAAAAGGGTCATAAAAGTTAAGTCAGATCTATGTTTCAACACCAACAAAAAATGTTGAAATTCGTAACTAGGGTGAAATGCCAAGAAAAAACCTATTTTCCAACTCTAAAACAAGAGTTTTATTAAAGAAATGAAAGCCACAGGGAGTAAGTTTGATTAGGATTTAATTTTTGAAAGATTAAATGAGTTTTTCACAAGAAATAATCTAAAAAATAATTTCCCAAAATTCGGATTTAAAAATGATCCCCACTTAAACGCCTATTTCCAATATATCAAAATGAGTATTTTAATAAAAAAAATAGAAGACTTAGGGAATAGATGTACTAAAGACTTGATTTTTATAAGACTAAATTTGTTTTATCGAAGTAGAAACTTAAAACAAAAGAAAAACTTTTCAACTAAGATCAAACAATATTTTCCTTTCCAAAATTATGCCAAATTCTTCACTAGGCAAAACTCACCTTAAAACATTTATTTTCCAACCTTTAAATGAAGAATTTTATTAAGATAATGAAGGTATTAAGTATATAGGTTGCCAAGGCTTTCTCATAGTAAAAATATGTATGATTTTCAACGGAATAAAGCTAGTTTTCTCAAACAAGTGTTCATGACATTATTACAAGATAAAAGTTTTCAAAAAATTCTTTTTAACCATAAATCATTAAGGAAATACATATATATAGTCATATCATGTCATCCATGACAATAACACGTAGCTAATGCATGCACATATAATATACTTGGTAGAAATAATGCAAATTTTACAAAATAATTTTGGAATTGCACATTCTAGTTACTGATCAGATCTGGTCCAAACATTCTGAGACCTAAACATTTTCAAAACTTAAGAATAACATCATAAATAGATAAATCTTTTAAAATAGATAGAGATCGATAGCTCATTTGCGAAATTCCGAGTTAAAATGACCAAGTTATGGCTGTTTTAAATTGAGATTTCCAATTATCACGGAAATTACGAACTCAGAAAGTTTATTTGAAAAGTTGGAATTAGTTATGGTATGAAATACTTATTGGGGTATTTCCTTCATTTAGGTAGTTTTGGAATCGGGGGAAATTCGTGTTTCTGGATCACTACCATTAAAGACCGGAGACCATAGCCGAGTGAGTTCACTATCTTTAAATTATATACTTATGGATGTGCTTGTAACGATAGTGGCATTAGATTTAAGGAAAGATAAAATTAGATTGTGCATGTGGATCCCAATTGATTGAATCAATGCTAAGAATATCAAAATAAGCTTGTTGTAAATCTTTGTATGATCTAGTATAAACTTGGAGTGTCTACAATATCTATGATCGCCCATAAATCATTAATTAATATTCCATTGTCTTATAATCAAATTGACCATGCATACTATATGTTGAGTCACATTGCATTTGTTATTATCCCTTTGCGGGAGAGAAGCATAATAGTTAGGCAACGAGGGGCCTGCAAACTCGAATGTTGGCGTAATGACCGAAATTGAAATGGTAGTGGTGTAGGCACTTGTATCAACTACAAATTGTGTGTGGGTGGGCACCTGAATCAATCACAATGTAAATAAGAAAAATTGAAATCCATGGTCGTATGAGCTTGAAACACCTAATCTCGAATGGAGGGCATAAATCCATTCAACATAAGACTCTCGAAAAGTCTTATGTATTGTATGCTTACGTGCTTATGCATTTCATATGGTTATTAATATAACTTACCTGATATATATTGCTTGCTGAAGTATTTAATTTTGGAAGTGAAACTCACTAAGTTAGCATAGCTTATACTCCCATACATATGGCTGCGTCCCCGGACCTAGCCAAATCAGGTAATGTGAAACTAGGAGTTATTTCTTTAGAAGTTTATGATTAGTTTTGTATAGCTTTTAGTAATAAACCTTAAACGATTGGGATTTTCCTAAAAGATAATACCTAAACTCTTGTATGGCAGGGGAATGTCCCTTAATGCTCTGTGACTGATCCTGAGATATCTGTTGTTTATATTTTTATAGTTATCCTATCAAATTGAACTATCTATCTCTAATTGTTTATGTATTCTATTGTCGTAAGGGAATGCATACTAACACAAGACTTTTGAATGACTATGGTAGTGATTCTTATGTCTCGTTTAGCATGTGGTGGACTGTTACGTTTAGGGTACCCTTTGAGGCGTGACAAAGCATTCTCCATCATCTTATCATGCTCAACATGGTCAGAATCATGCAAAATATCTAATTCATTGAAAAGTGCCTGTGATGGTGATGTATCTAAAACAAAATTTTCATGAGCTAAGGTTTTCAAGTTCTCATCAACAATTTCTTCATTACAAAATAATGGAGGTAATTGAATGCATGTAGGAGCATCATAAAAATAGGGATTAGCACATAAATAGTAAAATATTGTCTCACCACAGTACCAGCACATAATATTTGTTTTAATTTCAGGTTCATTTTGAGGATTACAAGGGACATTACAATAATGATATTTATGATTCCACCAACCAGAATCCATTATAATGCCTTGTTAGGTTAAGCACAAAGAGGCAAATTCACCACAGATTCAAACCAAAATGACAGAAAAGGAAAATGGCTAGAGTAATAGTATTAAGCTTTCAAAATATCATCAATAAATTCCTTGCAACGTCGCCGAAAACTTGATAGGTTCAAAAGACCGATTTTCAAATTTATAAATTTTCTAAATCGTTTTCCTTTCAACTATGGTCTTACAAGACAAGCACACTCATCAGATGTAGCATAGAGAAATGATCTAGGTCATATTCCTAGGGATTGTTGATGAGTACTTCTACTCACTCTTTTCCTATTATCAAGCTGAAAATCAGATTTAGTCTTGTATACATAGAAACTAAACCAAGTCTAATATTCACAGATTTTATAACAAGCATACAAAAGGATAAATTAATTCATAAGGTTGCTTGGGTCATGCTTCACCTAAGATCTATTCTTGTGACTCAAGAATTGTCTCAAAAAGTTGTATCGATTATTGAACCATCGGATTCATTAAATTATGCTAAGGCTTCTCTCAAAGTTAAAAGCACCTAAACCTAAGCCAAACTGCTAGAATCTCTTCCTGACTATTAGCAACTTAGATTTGCATAAAGAACAAGAACCCTTCATTTTAAAACCAAACTAATTAATTTCAAAACGAGTGACAGAAGATTTCACCATCCCTATCTCTAGGTGATTATGAGCAATCTTATTAATAGCCTTAGATCTATTCATTAAATTAACCTCTCAGTCCATTTTTGACAAAAATCAAACATGAATCCAATGGGATGTACAATCCAATTAGACTGATTCTTAAGGCGCAAGCTCTTAAATACAACAAAATTAACACATTTTGAAATTTAAAACAAAGGAACCACATGAAATCAATCAAGGATCCACAATACCTAAGCAATATTAAACTACTCCTCCATAGATAAAATAATATAAAGCAATAACAAGGAGAAATAAAAAGGATCTAAAATTAGATTTAGCAATACAAACAATGTTCCTGGATGGATTGATACACTCAAGCACAAATGCTGGTGTGAAAATACACAAAAGTGTGTTTTCTCTTACCTCTGTCTCTCTCTTTCTATTGTTCTCCTCGATTCTTCCTTCAATCTTTCTTTATAATGATATGTAAGTGGAATTAAATGCTCATTATGGGAAAATGGAAAGCTACATGAGTTACGAGTCTCTTGGCTT
Source organism: Combretum micranthum (assembly GCA_024138025.1). NCBI lineage: Eukaryota > Viridiplantae > Streptophyta > Magnoliopsida > Myrtales > Combretaceae > Combretum > Combretum micranthum. Next base: position 13,407 of record JAMXBD010003781.1, on the reverse strand, counting down.
TCCAAAGAAACACTCCTTTAATGCCCATTAGACATTTCTTTAATAAATAAGAGGTTACTATTCAATTAAAAAGCCTTTACACATTAAGTAATGCACTGTCAAATTGATGTGTTTGAGAACAGGCCGTGTCACTGAGCCTGTCTGGCAATTTTCTTTAATGTGGAAATTGACACGACTGGGACATGGCTTTTCCCATAACCGTGTCCCTTGTGTAAGCTCTTGGCTTTTAGAGTAATCCTAAGCCTTAACCTTAAACCGGGAAGTCAATCGGAAATCTTAAGTCAACGGATCTCAAGTTTAACCCTACAGTTTAGATCCGGAAATTCCGTGTTCATAAATCGAGAATTCGAAAATTAAGTGAAGTGTGTAGAATAGCCTGTAATAATATTTGATTTCTTAAAAATATCATATTGGTTTATTTTCAGCTTATTTCGAACCCGATTGAATACTGTTTTTGGAAAGCATGTCCTGGGGCTCGAAAAATTAAAAATATATCTTTAATATTTTTAGACTCATATTTTCATAAGGATTTCAAAAATATCGAGTTCATAATTTTTCGAATCTAAAAATATCAGTTATAGCTTATATAAGCATATTTTGGTCGTACGAGTAACATATTTGTTGAAATACTAAAATAATTCAATTAATTATTTAATTTTATTTATGAAAATTCTGCCACTTATTTAAAAATATTTTTATTAATTTTATTTTATATATTTTCCTAATAAAAAGTACTTTTTCAACCTATACTTGAAGTACACTTCAATTTACACATTATTCAAGTTTTCTTTCACTCATTCTACATTGCATTTCCAATGCATGGCAGCTGACCATACTTTCCAAAACAGCCACTTTTCTTTTATTTTAATAATTTATTTAATGATTTAAAGTCTCATTTAGTTAGCACATTAAGTGACACAAGTTACACTTTGAAAAAGTTAAGTTACAAATTAACTACATTATCTTTTTCTCCCTTGTATTTCACATGCAGCCCCCTCCGAAATCTGCCATTGTTTTATTTTATTTTTTCAATTAATTAACACTCAATTAATGCACTCCTCTCTTTATTTTAAAGCCTTATACTTATACACTTTCTCTCTTTGCAAACCCTACCTCATTTACTCTCTCTTTTTCTCTCTTTATTTCTTTCTTATCTTTTTTCTTACAAGAAAACAAGCTGCCCTCATTTCCATCTCTTGCTTCCACACTCCATTCTTGAAGATCCTTTGAGTAAATCTTCTTCTTAAACTTCCATAGATACTATAGGTTGATTATATGGAGGTTTCATGCATCAAATGACTCTCCATAATGCCTAAAGGCTAGAGATGATGATGCAAAAACTTTGAAACACTCCTCTTGTTGATGATCTGTAATGCCCTAAATCAAAGGCGTCTACAACCCGCCATGTGTCCTCTCTTCAAAGGCACACACCAAGGCTATTACTAAACCTTAATAGATAGAACATCATCAAAACTCTCTAAAATAAACATCTTCAATTTCATAAAAGTTGTTCCACTACATAATCCGATAACTAAAGATATCTAAAAACATAAGAACTTAAAAAGTCTTTACAAATAAAACTTCCAATGAAACTAATCCATAAAAATAAAATCTCTACTAAAATAAAAGTACTCATAAACTTCTCCATCCAAATCCCTAATGATCAGCTAGATGTTATCTGTGCTATAGTGCTTGTCATCAACATATACGTCATATCCCGACAAATATATATAGGATCATCACCTGCACCAGTAAAAATGAAGGATTGAGCACAAAGGCCTAGTACATCCAAACCAGAAGCAATGCACATGATCATACATAACATAATATCACATACAACTTATAATTTCTAGCAACAAGCACAAATTAATTTATCTTTTCATTAGCCTGCAACCAACACAATTTGGGAAAACTCATGAGATAAACCTAAACCCGAATAACTCAGATGCCGAAACACATATTATAATATATACATATATAGTTTGCATGCCCAGCCAAAGTTTGAAAGCACGACTCCTAATCTACCAGAATCATCTCCAAGCACGAGTCCACTCGGGACAACCTCACATAAGGATCATCAGGTTGTCTCACTAGAGATCACCCTCCACCATGGCCTTGCCAGTTCTACTCTAGTCGAAACCACTCACAACCAACACTCAATTTCAATTAAGGTCGTATATTCGTTAATCAGGTATAAATTCTAAACCTATCACGCACAAGCAGCAAACAAGGTAAGGACGTACCTGATTTGCTTCCAATCCAAATCTACTCAACAAAACTTTAACTTGAAATGGAACCCTAATCTCACAATACTCCTGTATATCAATATATGTCGCAATTAAAATTCAATTGTAATCATGATGTCAAACCCTAACCCTAATATCATAACCCTAACCAAATCTTAACTCATCTATTAATTTTGTTTTTACTTCACAGAAACCCTAACATCAATTTCTCCTCAAATCTTCCTTGATCTCCACAATCCTTCACAACTTACATATATAAAATCTCCAATTAACAATTCAATTTACAACAACAAATAAATTTCATTTAATGATAAGATTAGATGGATCTTTACTTACCTAGAACTTGCAGATCTTGATTTGAAACAAAAACCCTAAATCAATTAATCTCCTGATCACAATCAATTTATTCCCAATTACTATAACTTCCAAATTATCATATTCTTATAATCATCAAATCCTAAAAATCACAAAACACTAAGAAAGATCTTACATTTTTCTTCGAATTGAAACTATAAAAATCTTCAAATCCAACCTTAAGGTTTCTCCAAACTCTTATAGATCTTGAATCTCCTAGGTTTGATAATCAAAACCTTTTGATTTCCTAAAATCGAATCTTCAAAAGAATTGCAGGGTTTCTCCAATGAATTCTTTATAGTGTTTTCCTTACAAATAGATAGATAGATCTTAAAGATTTAATCGGTTTTAGATTATGAAAAGATTGAGAGGGAAAACACTTACCAAGACGTTTTTCTCTTACTCTGCGTAAAGTTTCCGAAAGCTCAGACAAAGGAATAGAAAACTAGGATAAGGCATCTATATATACGCTAACTTAGCTTAGGAAAAACGCTAGGTTCATATCCAATTTAAGCAGCCTTCTGCCAAAATCCATTCTTAATCAAGACTTTACCATGTGAACACAATACAATTGTATTTCAACTTTGACCATAAAACCTTCTTATTTAATATCCTTTGACTCTTTCGACCCTTCTTAATAATCTTTTATATACTTTAGGTTGACCATAAAACTCCTCTTTTTTAATCAATGACAAACTTGCCCTTCTTTATAATTTATTTATCTTTATATTACATGATCTATAATAATATTGCTATATTTGTTGTCTTTAAGATTTTATTATCTTCATATTTGTATTATATTTTGTAGATCTAATTTTTATGAAGCTTTGGTTATGTTTATGTTTAGATTTATAGGTTTAGAGCTTACTACCATGTATTTCTTTTATAGTTATGCTCATAGTATGTGTAGATCTTAGATTTGAACTTGAATAAAAATAGTGAAATTCGTATCTTGACAAAACCTATATTTAAAAACCCTCTTCCAAGTCTCAAAATGGGAGTTTTAATAGAAAAAATGAAGGTTTAGTGGATGTATATCATCAAGACTTCTTTTTACAAGAATCAAAGGTGATTTTCAAAAGTTATTTTCAAAATAAAAATCTCATTTTCGGATTTAGGCCAAGGCATGATTTAAAAACATGTTTTACAACTCAAAAATGAAGATTTTATTCAAGAAATGGGAGGCTCTTAAGATAGATATGTAAAGGATGAGTTTTCAGAAGTGTTGATGGATTTTATCAAAAGATATGTTCAAAAACAATTTTTGAAAATTCGGATCTAAGCCAAAACCCATTTTTAAAACCTATTATCTAACCCCAAAATGAAGATTTAGACAAAAATATAAAGGGCTCTTGGTATAGATATTCTAAGGATTGGATTTTCATAAGTTTAGATGAGTTTTCCTAAAAGATATTTCTAAAATAGAGAGTTTTGCAAAAGACAAATCTAGGTCTCATTTTCATTCTAAAACTCAAGGAAAAAATTCGGATTTTGGAAGAGATGAATTTTGAAAACCTTATTTTAGACTCCAAAACAAGAGTTTTATGTGGAAAATGGAATGCTTTGATAATAGGTGACATAAGAAAATTATTTTCATTGAGTCATATTAGTTTTAGCAAAGGATTTTTCTCAAAACAAGAAAATGAGTTTCAACTCAAAATTTCGGTTTTTACAAAAATAGATTCTTAGAATTTTCATTTGGATAATATCTTGATGATCATATAAGTATTTAATTCTTTATCTTTGTCTAGAAGTTCTCTTTACAAGTGTAGAACCTATATAAATTGATCTAAAAAGTTAAATGGAACAAAAGTAACAATTTTCAATAAGAACTCAAAACTGGAAATTGTAACCCTACTGTATAGTAGTTTTTTGACCCTCAAATGACCTTGGATGTTTGATTTAACTTGAGAAATGGATAGATCTTTCAAACTAGATAGAAATCGATATATAATATGCGTAATTTTGAGTTAAAATGAGTTAGATATGACCATTTTAAGTTAGGTCTTTAACTTAGGAAAAAATTGACGAACTTAGTAAATAGAATTGTTAAGTTTATTAGAACTTTATGAGAAATACTCATTGAGGGTATTCTTTGTACTTAGGTGAATTGGAGGATAGATTTCCACTCCCCGAGGACTACTACGACTAGTGGATTTCTCTCCATAGCCGAGTGAGTTCATTTTTTTAAATAGTTGTGCTCATGTATATGCTTGTAATCGTAGTGGCATTAGAATTAGGAAAAGATAAAATTATGATGATTTTTATCTAATCTTGGTTGAATGAATGATATGTATATCGAGACGAGCCTTGTTGAAAAATCATTGTATGAGCTAGTATAGACTTGGATTGTCTAAAATTCTCTATGATCGCACTTAATCTACTTAATTAACATACACGATTATATGAATAAACTATACATACATATCATGTAGTGAGTTACATTGCATAGGTTATTATATCTTTGTGGGAAGAAGGCATAATAATTGGGCAACAAGGGGCCTGTAAACTTGAATGATGGCATATAGGCCGAAATTGAAAATGTGTGTGCGTGGGCACTTGTATCAACCACGGTAAAATTTAAAAGTGGTGGCTGGGCACCTGTATCAACCACAGTAAGAAGTGAGAAGAATTTAAATGTTAGTCATATGGGCCTAAAACACCGAACCCCGAATGGAGGGCATAAATCCATTCAACATAAGATTTCCGGACGGTCTTATGTATTGTATGCTCATGTGTTTGTGCATTTCATATGATTGCTAATAACTTGTCTGTTATATACTGTTGTTGAGTATTAAATATTTGGAAATGAATCTCACTAAGCCTGTTAGCTTACACCCCGATAGTTTTGTTGTGGTGTTTCTATTTTTAGTTGTTCCGAGAGAATACTTTTCACAGGGTTATCTTTTGGATGAAGGAGCTTTTGAAGAAGTCAGGACCTAGCTAGAGGCATGGACTTCTAGGAAAATCTCTTTAACATATACCCTAACGTTTGTAATATGGTTTTAGACTGGATAGACTTCTATTATTATTTTTGGTAGGGTATGCCCCCTTGACTTTTGTAAAGACTTAACTTATTTATCTTATTGTGATTTCTATTCTTAATGCTATTGTATGCCTTCTTAAAACTATTCGATTCAAAGTGTGATCCTAAAAATTATGCAAGTACACCTTACACCCGATATGTAAACTTATGGGACGACTAAGGATGTCATACTTAAGTTTGAATATTAAGTGTGGTGGACTGTCGCGTTTTGGGTACCCTTTGGGGTGTAATATCTTGTTGTGAACTTTTTTCTCTTTATTGACACGATTGGGACACCATAATTCTTCTAAAATAAAAAATGAGGTATTCTAAAAAAATAGTACTACAAGTCTTTCTACAATAAAAATTTTTTAAAATAGACTTTAAATAATAATATCAAATAAAAGTGGTTGCAAAATAAAAAAAAATGAATTAAGCTTATTTAATTCTTATATTTAACATTATTTTATAATATCTAACAAGGTAAATAAATGGCATCTAATACCTTCTACATTAAAGTACAGGTTTTGAGATAGGTATGGGGTATAAAGACTATATACTCGTACCCTACCCTACCTTACCGTACCCTTTAAGTATAGGTTTCGTAAAATATGTACATGTACCCTATCTTATGACCCTTGACACTCACCTAGACCCTGTTTGATCGAGTAAAGTATGGGTAGGTATCCCGTATGATAGGGTTACTCACTTACCCCTTGTAAAACCTTAATATCTAATCATAATCTCAATCTTGTCCAAACATGAAAATCCACATAAAACCATAACTTGTAATTCAATGTTATACACCAATCAAACCAATTGATACATATTCTTATAGCATGACACAAATCTTAATTGCAATCATTCGCACAAAGCATAATTATACAAAAAAAAAAAAGAGATTTGTGCAACATACCAATGTCTAGCTGTCGCAACTATACTCTAATACCAAATTATGATGTGCCAAAAATGGTTTGATACCAAAATATGATGTGTCTAAAACAACACAAACAATTCGTTTTATAATCCAAGGGCTAGGAATTATGAAACTCATAAACGTTAAATATTTTTAAGGTATCTTTGTATTTTGAGTTAGCAAATAAAGAAAAGAAAGGATATGAATAGCATTAGTTACAGATATGACACATTGTGACAAACTCGAACTACAGTGACCATAAATTGATATGACTCATAATATGCTTTTAACACAATCAATAAATGATTGATGGGAGTAAGATCTTGCCACAATCAATTAAAACTAATAAGAGAAAGAAATAGAGCAAACATTTTAATAGGTTTTTCTAAACTCAAAGAAATATGTCTTTTAATTACAAGGAAATGACTATTTATAGTATTTTAAAAGAATAATAAAATACTAATAAAATGACTTAAATACCCTTAATAATAAATCTAATAAGATAACTATCGAAATAACTAATGAATAAAGTAAAATATACACTTTTGAGTTTTACACGAGTAAGTACACAAGTTGGGCGTGTACTTTGCAACTTGCAACAAAAACTCGTAAAATTAGCCTTCAGCATAACCTCGAACAAAGGTGTGTTCTCTATTCATGTTGGACACAAAATGCTCATTTCTCCTTACGTTTGCTTTTGTTTTCAACACAGCTTCTAGCACAACTTGTGTTGACATTTGCATACTTTTGAAAAATATCTAAAACCCTTGAAATTTAGCACATTAGAAGAATTATAGCCTATTCATTTGCATGAATAGTTATTTATTCCCTCCTCATTCGATGTAGAGCTACTATTATGATGTTCACTTAAAGGGAATGATAATTCATAATCAATTGCTATTACGTAAAATGATAAATAGCAATTCTTGTCCCTGTCCCTATGAATTTCCATTCAATATTTTATTTTTCAACTTTGTCATAAATATCCCTATCTTGAAAATATCACCTATACAATTAGCTTCTTTATGTAATAAATATATGGCATATTATAGATATTTTACTTTTTACTTGAATAATAATAATTATTTTTAACTTTGAAAGTAAAGATTGATATAAAATCAAACTTCATTGAATCAAGTAGAACTATTGGAAGACTATCTTTTATATGTTTGTTGATTCTGAGAATACCCAGACAAATAAGCATCCAAATTCAAAAACTCAATAAGAGTGCAAATTTTTGAAAAGAGATAAACATTGTAATCAATTGATTTACGCACAAATTCTAGAAAGCAATTTGCTATCAACCCGTTGATTCCATAAAAACTAGAAAAGATAGGAGAGACAAAAGATATTATTATTCCATTAAAAATCTCTCTCCCAACTTTTATAAGTCATAGTCTATTTGTAAGATTGAATAAAATCTAATTAAAAGACTTGGCATATATAGAAATATACTAATCATATTAAAAAAAGATACTGTAGCTATTAAAATAACACTAATCTTATTAAATCTAGAAAAAGAAATCACAATCTTCCTAAAATAATAATATGTCCTTCTTGCGACTGTGCCAATAATCTAACTCCATTATGAGTCCCACATCAAAATTCTTCCCCAATAGTTAAAGAAATCTTCAACTTCAGTTGGGAACACTTTACAAACATCTTAGTGATATATTCTTTAATTAAGATCTCATTGTCTCACTTAACTTAATTCCCATCATATCCTATGGCTTGATTCCCATCAGATTAGGATGCTACTCTCTTTACAAAAAGTCATTAAAATTTACATAATAACTTTGCAAATGTTAATAATTTCCATGTGTTGAAAAGTTTTACAATTGCAAAAGGCTAAAAATTCTTATTAAATATTAATTTAAGCACATTAATTATTTGGGCTTGACTCCTTAGATTAATCTTTGTATTAAGTGATAAGGATTCATGAATTTAATTCATATTTAGGATAATTATAGGTGAATTGACTTAGTTGGCTTAAAATATAGATTGTTGAACTAGTTTGTTTACCTTCATCCTCTTTCAAGCAGGCTCTTTTGTTCAAGAAGAGGTTACTAGCCTTGTATTTTGTAAACTAGTTCACGATAACCATGCAATGAGTTTATTTCATTTCATTTGTTAATCATTGACACAGTTTGATGGATGTTACCAACACCAAGTGCCTATAAAACGTCAATTATTCTTCCCCATTTAATGCAATTGCTATGACTAGAGAAACAATATTTTGCAATATGAGCTTTATGCTTAAGGATCAAAGAAAGCTACTTACACAAATATCAAGCTTAATTGCTCAAGAACTACAAGATCAACACACAAGATCCTCTCAATTCCCTTGCCTAATATGTGCCACCACTTTTGACTCCAACAATCTCATCTCAAGTAGGTTTCGACTTAGGTAGTTGAGTCTCCTAGCTCCACCATCTTTTCGAACCCCAACACTATTGAAATATGCTCATGCCTTAAAGATTTAAGTGATACTAACAACAAATGCTAATGAAACTTGCATGTTTGGTTTCATAGTGACATTGACCTAGTAATTAGGGGTTCATAAGCTCCACCCAACATAAACAAGGGACAAAGAAGAGAAGGCAAAGGACTAAAGAGGGTACATGACTTTGTGATGTATCCCCTACTAAACAAGAAAAGGAAGCTTACATCAATGTAAACCTGAGTAACAAAGGAAATCATATCCATAACTAAGTCTCTACATCTAAATTCTATATTTTTATCTCAATCTTCAAGAATTTTATAACAACTGTAAACCCCCAAAGTTCTCGAATCGGTTTAGCTTAAACCTTAATCTGGAAGTCAACCGGAAACCCTAAAGTCAACAAAACCCTAGTTAAACGTAATGGCTTAAGTCCGGCTATCCCGACTAAGCAACCTTGAGAAAGTAAATAAGAGTTTAGTATATAGAATAGTTCGTAATTACCTAAGGAAGCTTTAAAAGATCAGATTAGTAAAATCGCGAATCGTTTTGAACCTGAATGGATACAGTTCTTGAAAAATGTATTCCAAGGCTCAGAATAGTAAAAATATTCTGAATATACTGTTAGACTCTTAAAAATGTAAGGTTTTCAAAAATATCAGTTTTATAATTTTTCGGTAAATAAAAGTAACAAATATCGCAATTATACGCGTATTTTCTTACTACCGGTACTTTATTAGTCATATCTACTTTATATTACACTATTCACTACTATTCTACACTATTCTAAGACCTACTTTTACAACACCATAACCTATAACCTTTACTATTTACCTTTCCTATAACTTTATTTCACATCCACCTTACTTAATATTACATTTATTTAACAAAAATACAAATTAAAACTCCCTCTTCCCCTCTCCTTATTGTGGCCAGCAACCGCCTCCCCCCCTCTCAATTTTGCTTCATTTTATCTTTATTTAAATCAACAAAATTCACTCCTCATTTCCTATAAATACCCCCTCCTCTTTTACTTCTTTCACACAATTACTACCCACAAAATTACTACCAAAATCTCTAAAATTTTCCTCTCAACACTCTCTCCAAATACTCTCTTAAAACTATCTCAAAATTATCTCAAACCACCTTCTACATACACAAAACCTATAACCACAAAATACTTCAAAACCTTCTTTAGGTAAATTTTTTCCTCACATATTCTTTTTCTCATGTCATGTAACTTTACATGATCATGTTGTGAGTTTCCAAAAACTAAATGTTATGGAAGCTACACTATGTTCATGTGTTGTTCTTGTTCATGAATATCTACTTATATTTATGTTGTTATTTTACCTTGTTCTTATTATTATTGTTATTATATCTAAGTATTATTATGTATCTACATATATATACGTTCTTTAGAGCATATAAGCTCACTTGCAATTTATTTATTTCCATACAAAGTAATTTATTTATTTCTTTCATTGCAATTTATTTATTTCTTGCTGTTTTAAGACTAGTTTCTAGTCTTAGACTTGTCCTCATCAAGTCGAAACAAATTTTATTTCTTTTATTTTATTTTTCTTTTGGGATTAGTCTACTTCTTAGTCCCGGGAGCCTTGAAAAAGCTAAGGCTCCCAATACTTGACTCTATTTATTATTTACACTATTTTTGTTTGTTATTATTTCTCATAATCATGCCCATTAGGATTGTTGTCCAAATTTTTAAAGCTCCAATTATACTTGATAAAAAGGAGATTTTGTCACCTAAGAATAATTTTACATAGAACATGAAATCTATGATCTAAACAAAAGTAAAGTTATTCTTTTCGAAAGTTTTAGAAGAACTCACTACAATTTTAAAAGCTACTTTTGTTTTGAAAGGCTTTTTAAATCATTTCTATATTGCTTTACTTTAAAAAAGAAAATGATTTTTTGATACAAAAATAATTTCCATAAAAACATAATATAAAGGGAATCTTATGAAAAAGGAATGAGAATTTTCAAATTTATACCTTTCAAACAAATGGTCAAAGAAAAATTCTATAGAAAATAAATAGGAAAAATAGTACTAATATAGAGAATTTAGAAAAGAAGAAAGTTTCCTTTCAAAAAAAAGTCATCTAGGAAAAATAATAAGTCAAACATAAAGTAATTCTTTGAAAACAAAAGAATCAAAATATTCATTTCAAAAGATTTACAAAATGAATTTCTTGTAAACTATAGTTTTCTAAACTCTTAATTGACATTGTTTTACTCAACAAACATGGTTGGACAACAAGCACTTGAGCATGAATAAAATATAAGCTAAGTAGCTATAAAAAGAGAATTTTTTAACTATATCGATAACTAAGTATTTATCAAACAAATTTTGAATAATTTAAAGTTCGAAACAAAATTGTTTTTGGGATAGAAAAAATTCGTGGTGAATCTAATCACCACTGTTTCAGGGCCTAAATGTCTAGTTGATAAAAATTTTAGAAATGGATAGATCTTTTCGAGCAGGTAGAAATCGGTATATTATATGCATGATTTCGAGTTAAAATAACTATTGGACATTTTAAATTGGAATTCTCCTTTGTACGAACTTTGATGTTCTCATGATCTTGTTTTGTCAAAATTCAAGAAAGTCATCAAGAAATATTCATTTTGGGTATTTTCCTCGACTAGGTGATCCCGAGGAAGGATACCCATACCCTGATGACTATTTCAACTAAGAGGATTGTGTGAGCAACTCATCCATTTAGATAATTGTCGACATGGCATCATGAGTTTGTTTCCTTAAAATGCTTTCCTTGATTGTGCTTGTAGTCTAGTCGCATTAGAATTAAGAAAAGACAAATGGATATGTATGTAATAAAAATTTGTTGAAAGAATCCTAAGAATATCGATGATGGAATTGATTAAATGTTTGTTTTAGTATAACATTTGATTTGTATGAAACTCTATGATCACCTTAAATTGGATAATAATGATACTATGATATCATAAATAAATTGATTCATACATACCGCGAAGTGAGTCATATTGCATTGGGTTATTATCCTTGGGTGAGAAGGATGGTAGCTCAGGTCAAAAGCAACACTTGGCGGAGTGACCGAAAGCGATTGCTTGGCGACATGGAATTAAATGCTTGGCAAAAAGTCCAGAAGCATGGCTCAATTCAAGTAGACTTAATATGCTTGGCGATATTGATCGATAGCATAAATCTTTTTAACTAAAACTACTTGTTTTGAGGTTATGTATCACCAAACCCTGAATGGAGGGCGTAAATCTATTCAAAATATTATTCCCGGAAAACTATATGCCTTGTTTGCCCACGTGTATGTTGCATTTCATTTGTCTGCTTAAATAACTTATTTGAATTCCATTACACAAGAAGTTAAATATTCTTGTAATAGATTTGTGACTGGGGAACGCCCCTAAGTTTTGTAAAATCATAGTTATGAACAAATAAATATTATGAATCCTCTTTTCTTAATTGGTTATTATATCTTCTTAAGCTTCATAATTCCATGTATGGTCCTCTAAATTTATAAGAGCACGCCTTACACTTAATATCAAAGCTTCTGGGAATGGCTAAGGTTGTCATACTTAAGCTTTAATGTTGAGTGTGGCGGACTGTTACGTTTAGGGTACCCCTTGGGGCGTGACAATAACTATCTTAAGGTTGGATGTCACTCATTCACTTCAATCTTATTCCATCTTGCTCTTATAAGATGATTTGTAAAAGTAATCTATTAGAGAGTGGACAAAACAACAATTTAGTGAGATGTAAGTACGATTTCTCATTACTACCTTAGGCACATCCAAGCTATCAACCATATGCCATGCATGAACATGCATATGAAATACAACATTGCATGTGGCTTTTTGGTAACCAACCTGAAGTTTTGGGTATAACCCCATCTTAACCTTGTGTTGAGGAGTTAATTATACCATTAATGTTTAGGTTGCCCAAAAAACAATTCTCTTTTCTAAAACTAACTCGTTAAGATGGAAGTGTTAGAAAAAATCGAATCATAAATAATATATAAATGAGGAGACAAGGGAGAAGTGAATCACATGATAATTTACGTGTTATACTATGATCAAGGGGAAAAATAACATGAGAAGGGAAGGTACTTCACTACCACAAAGGAGAGATAAGAGTGAATAAGAATTAAAAAATTCTCTCAACAACTTATATTTCCTTACATAAATCTCACGAAACAAATCATGAGTGTTTCTTAGCTACATAAGTAAGATGAAATATGAGCTATTTGATGAGATACATTAATATTACATTTGGTTGATAAGAACAGAATTGGTGTTTTACCTTTATTATTGTGGAATAGATATTCTATCGTTTCATTTGTAATGATCATTTTCTAACAAGTTAAAATCCAATGCTCATGCTATCATAGAATTACTTTAAGGCAGTTAT
>JAMXBD010003780.1:0-102665 GCA_024138025.1 Combretum micranthum | reverse complement strand
AGATTTTGGTCGGATATGGCTAAGGTTATGTGAAAAAGGTCGAAAATGCTAGAGTTTCGTGTATAGGCTCGGGTTTAGTGTTTTTAGGGGTTATATAAGCTAGGTTAAGGGTTGTGACGGGTAAGGTGAAGGCAAGTGACGTGATTGGGGAGAGGGGACAAGAATGGGGGCAAGAAAGAGGGAAAGAGAGGGGAGAGGGAAGAGTCAGTGGGAGAGGGGACTGCAGGGAGAAGGAGAACAAAGAAAAGGAGAAGAAGAGAGAGGCTAGAGAGAAGGGAGAGGTTTTCTCTCACTACATCCTTGCAACCATCTCAATGAAGTGTGACTTGAAATAATTCCACATTATATTTCCAACAAGAAGTTTACAACGTTACATGTTAGCTCTCCATTTTAGGGCCAGGCAGCTTTGATAATATGCAAATAAATGCTCATCAAAAGCCAAACAAAATAACTCCAAATATTGCAAACTTATGGTAGGCATTTTTCCAATAACAATAAACAGAGCATGTAAGAAATCATCTCTTAAGACCTAGAATATCCATCTACTCTACATCCACCAAAAACACCCCCATCCCACTGACTAAAGAAAAACCCTTTGCATGCCTTAAATGGTCTAATTGCTAGTCTCACAGTTCATGCCTTTTCCTTTTACCATCCACATGGCAAAAGAAGATTATGGAGAGAGAAGCAAAATTCAACCCATCATAACATAAGCAGCATTAAGTATCAAAGTGCACAATGGTAAAGCTAATTCCTCATTCATAGTTCACAATTTTTTCACAATCTAACAAAACGTGATCATAGTCCAAAACAAATTAGGTAAGTGTAAATGATAAAGCATTGAACTTAACTTGGTAAGGAATAACAAAATGCTGACATAAAATCACAACATTCAAGCAATAATGCCCATCATTTTCTTTCTAATCAGCAATACCTCAAAGAGACACCATCAGAAGCATCATAAGTTTGCAACATTTGAGTAATAATGCTCAATAATTGGTCTATTTTCCGCCTGACATGAGTTCCACCATGTGGCAAAAAGCTTTTAACAAGCGTTTTAAGTCCATATATCTGCAAGAAGAAGCAAATTAAAATTCTAACAAACTCAAGACAAGCTTCTGCAGAAGAATCTGGGATTAGCATATATGAGTGATCTATATTGTAAGAATCCAGCATAGTTTCTTTATGCATTGCATATATGTTTCAGTAAGATTCATGAAAAATCAGAACATCACATTCTGTCTTTACACAAGCCACATGATTGTTGACCGGTCTAGTCTATACACTAAGGGTGTGCTCGTTTCACCGAAATTGTTTTAAAGTTTTACAATAGCCAAATATTATCATACTAATCTCAAGAAGATGTGGTTACTAGTGATTATAAACATCAGCCGATAGTAGGAAATCATTTTTCCCATTTTTCATTAGCATTGCCCATAGTTGCTAGCAGCTACAGCTAATTACCAGCTAAAAACTGCCATCAACTTCCATCATCAATTACTATTACTAGCTACCAATTTTACCACCTCTTAAAACCATTATAACAGTACAGCTACAAAGCTTTAATGCTGAACCATATCGAAGAAAAAGTCAGGAAAATGTTTTTTGTGAAACATACACCTGAAAAATAAACTACCACATACAGCAATCTAAAACAGCCAGAAACAAAATAAGATTTACTGAACTCTAGCATCTCCTAGTAATTTGGCATTATAAATCTGGCAAACTTACCTTCAGTTTACAAGATTCAATGCATCCAGAAGATTCATCTAATGATGCGATGTGGAATGGTAGTTCAGGCTGCAAAATACAAAATTTGAAAAATATAAACATAATCTTTCATAGGAATCAGAGATGGGCTTGAAATTGCAGAAAATCCACTCATCTTTCACAAAGAAATGTATGGCTCAAAGTACCTGAAAGATTTTCTCATATATAAATGGTGTGATTTCCCCATCTAGTTTATCAAAAGTTTCAACAGAATGCTGTGCGATGCTTCCCAAAGACTGCAATACAGTGGGCATGTTTTTTCCACAATGCAGCAAGTTTACAAGTTGCTGTAAAAATAAATAAAATTTAGCAATCATAAGAAACACCTATAAAAGGTGAAATCTACCAAACAATAAAGACTAGTGAAAAAGAACATATATTAAAATGGTTTGATCGCAGGAAAACAATTGAGACCTGCCTACTTTTGTCAAAACTCAGGCAACAGAGTAAACCAGCAACAATTAATTAGCCAGCTTCGGTCAGCTATTAGAGTCTAATTAACCTGGTGGATAGACAGAATTCTTGATCCACAACAAAATGACTAGTAACTGAATCACAAGATGAACCAATCCACTTTCTAACCTTGCATAATTTTGGAAAAATAAGCTCCTCAGAAGTGTCAAAAAGAGCAGCTATTGCCGAAACAGCTACTTTGGATTGAGAACGAGTTCCCCCAAGGCATATTGTCTCCAAGATATGGTAAATGTTTCTGGAAAAAGAATACTACTAACTTTGAACCAATATCAACAGCAGAAAAAGAAAAAATCAATAACATCATTGCCGGCAGACATTGAAGATTTATAGGAAATTCCTCAGCACCAAATACCATAAAACAATGGAGCCATAAGAAGTTTACAGAAAGAATAAATAAATACGTCTATGGGTCTCTTTAAGGCAGTGCTAAGTAAGAGCAGATGCTATAAATATGTCAAAGCCTTTGATCAGAGAAAAAACTTGAGACAAAGACTGATATTCCCATGCAAGAAAGAAAGATAAAATACCGCTAGTTAGAACATTGATATACACAGAAATATAAACAGGTTAATATTGGTGGCAAAAAGAATTTCGAACTAATAGCTAAAAGCGAAGACAAATCCTAAATGACTGAAAACTAAACAATAATAAATTAGGTCAAAATAAAACCTATGTGAAAGAAAAGAATAAATGAGAAGTTGATTGCTCACATGGCCAAGGTTACATAAATACCTATCTTTAAACTAGAGTATAGAGTTACCTAGAATTCCATTTGCCTTCTCAGAACTAGTTTGTTTGTTGTTTTATGTGTGCAATCAAGCCAACAAGTGCTAAGTAGTAAATATAATAGATACCAAATCTATAGGTGCAATCACCACTGCTGTAGGTTTTCTCATTTAAAAATATATATATATTTATATTATTTATTCAAATAAGAAAGGTGCCAAAAGATGGGCAAAGGAAACAAAAAAAGACATTTAGGAGGTACCACCTTGATACCAAAAAGGAGTACAAATTCAAGGCACGGCCAACCATTATGCTTCCTAGTAACATTCAAACATGGATAGCAAGATGACTGGATTATAAAGATTACCTTAGTTTGACAAATGTATGGGAACCAGCTTTTGCTAAGAATTCAATCAATGAATCTCTAATAGATACATGCTTCTCCAGTAAGTTGCAAAGCTTATCTTCTGAACTTCTCATGAGGGCAGGGCAGTAGCCAGCAATAGTCTACTCAAATGTGTAGGAATAGGTCAATAAAGCTCAATAATTATGACCTTGATGACGTTTTCATAGTGCAGCAGTCTTCTGAATCCATTTAATAGATTCTAACTCATCTAATAATCATTTAATATCTGATCAAAGTTCATTTTTAAGGTAAAACTGATGCTTGCCGCCCATCCATAGAAGGCTTAAGTATTAAATATATGCAACTGCAAACATGTGCTGAAAACATCAGACAACCCAGTCACTCCACTCATTTAAAAGCATGTATGAACTATGTATTTTTGTACATAATCACCCCTCACTTGTGTTGTCAGTATTTTAACTGATCATTCACTTCATTGTAATAATAATTCAATTACAATCTTATTCATTATCAAAGCCCATGAGGCCATGATAACAATTACATAATAATCCTTATTACAAAAATTAAACAATTGCTTATTACTCAAACTTATAAATAGCAATTCAATACTAAAATTAATCATTTTCCCCCAAAATACCTTATTAAAATAAAAATCAATAAATAGCAATCATATTACAATTTTATTCCATTCTTTAATAATAACTACTAATTTATAACCTTATTCTATTCAACAAAGTAACAAATATGTCCACTCTCTTCATTAATATTGCAACCTTTACTTGTCTAGACATTTTCCAACAAAGAAGCATCCTTTTTACCTTTCTACTAATATTCGAAGGGATCAACAGCTAAATATGTATCATTTATAATCACTGAACTGGACCAACCAAGGATGATAGAGAAATGAAAGTGTGAATCCATATGAATTCATTGAGTCAAACCCAAAAACAGGATCAGTACAGATCCTAAAAATCTATTGTGCCCAAGCTGTTGATAAACTAAGTTTGTTTTCAGTCAGACACGTTTAGAACAACATATCTCAGCAATGAATATCAGCATACTTAGCACATGATAATATGTATTCCTCTGAAAAAAAAAAAAAAAAAAAAAAGGGAGTACCTATGTCTTACCTGAAGAAGCTTGACAGAAGAAATGTTTAGGTGTGTGCTTCCAAATCCATCAACATTACAGCAAAGACAATCAAGAATATGTTGCACATTTTCTAAACCGAATATATTATATAAGCACTTTGAGGTGAGAGTGTGAAGAAACTCATGCAGATATTTGTCTTTGACTTTCTTTATAAAATTATCCTGAAAACAGAAGAGAAACAATGAGGAACAGATTTAAAAATTATTTTGAATAAAAAGGACTACCATGCGGAGTGTTAAATGCAAAAACAAGGGATATTGGTTAAAGCCCATCACATGAAAATGATTAGATAGGAATTCAATGACAATGCGGGAAATTAAAAACCTTCCACTTTAATATGATGTGAATTTAGCTCCACAACCACCTCATCTAAAAGTCTAAACTTTTAAATAGGAGTGGAGTTTACAGTTCAAACGCCACATCTGGATAATAGAAAAGTTGCAGCAATGAAATTTTATGAATTGACCATGCTAGTTAGTCTATATAGTAATATTGGATACAATTATATGGTCAAGCAAATCATGCTATAGAAAATACAAGAAATTACTTTTGCAGTTTGGGCATTGATAATTGAAAGTTCCTCTAGCATATGAGCAAATGCATTGAATATATCGTCTTTCATTTGGTACAACTTATGTAAGCATTCCTCTGCTTTGCC
Source organism: Combretum micranthum (assembly GCA_024138025.1). Taxonomy (NCBI): domain Eukaryota; kingdom Viridiplantae; phylum Streptophyta; class Magnoliopsida; order Myrtales; family Combretaceae; genus Combretum; species Combretum micranthum. The sequence continues at coordinate 97,518 of JAMXBD010003780.1, read as the reverse complement.
CTGATCAGAAAATGCAGATGACATTTTCTTAAATATTGATATGGCACTCTTGTCCAGGTTTTTCAACCCATCCACCTGCTGCAAAAATTAAGAATGAAATTAATCTGCATGTTATCATGTTCATAACAAGAACAAAATAAAATGATATCAACTTCACAAAGTAATTAAAAAAAAATTCGGGTAAAATGTCAGCATTTCATTAACGAGTAAAATATTTACTAGAGAGATAAGAAAATACAATGAACAAGAACTACCCAATAGGACTCACAAGAGACCTAAGATGTCAAGCAAAAACATCACAAAAGAGCCATCTAGGGTATAAAGATAAGAGAAGACAAATTGGAAAACATCTAAAGAGCTACAAAGTAATGAAACATGGCACAATCAAATCCCATTACTAGCACAAGGAATAAATAAACAAATATGGGAAGCCTTCCAAAATTCAAGAATAAATGAATATTTTAAGCGTCACAAGTGCAATAGATCATGGATTCTCCAATGAACGTTATCTTCTTTCCTTCTTGATCCACGAATTCTACGCTCTTATTGCAACAATCTATTGTGGCTTCAACAAAAGATAACCAACTCATACCAAAAATTACTTTATATTTGCTCAACTCCATCACTATGAGGTCACAAGTGGATGGATGTCCTTGTATCCTTATTGGACAATCCTTCGACACTTCTCAAGTGTTGATATACATGTAATATTAGTATTATATTTCCTATAACAATGTAATTAATAGTATGAGGTAAGGTAGACTAATAGTCACAAGGTAGACCAATAGTCACAATGGTAGGTAAGGTAGACCAATAGTCACAAGGTAGATCAATAGTCACAAGTTTTTTTGTATAAATAGATGTATTCTTGTACAAATTATATATGAAAAATACTTTATAATTTCAACATGGTATCAGAGCCTCGCTGCCATTAGAGGCGAGTTTTCCTCCCTCCGCAGCATTAGGTTTTAGTTTTTTACTTTCTCGTTTTCTTTTTTTTTCGTTACTGTTCGTTCCTTCTCTTTTTTTTTTTTTTTAAAGGAGGTCGAGTTTCCTCCCTCCATTTTTTGTCACCGCCGTACAAGGAGGAGCATCCCCCGATCGGCCTATACCAGAAGTCCGACCGCCATCGGAGCCGCGCGTGGGCTCACGCGCCGATCTTTCGTCCGTGGAATTTCTCACGACCGGCGCGTGAGGGCGTGGGTGGTCAGAACCACCTCCGACGAGTGGTGTTTGGCTCGACAGCCTCTTCCGGTCATTGCTCGCCGTTTTTTCGCCGACACCAACACTGTTCCGACGACTTAGTGTTCCGACGTGTACTATTCCAACGGGATATATTTTTGGATTGTGCTGGTATCTCCTTTGCTTTTTGTTTCAATATGGAAAGTGATAAGAAAATTGCAGCTATTAGTACTGATAATCCTTCACTGCAAATTAGTCCTATCAAGCTTGATGGAAATAATTACCTTGCCTGGTCACGGTCTTGTTTATTGTTTATCAAAGCTAGAGGAATGCAGGATTATATTACCGGTACTAAAGTCAAACCAGCAACAACTGATCCAACATTCAACCAGTGGGATTCTGAAAATTCGCTGGTAATGTCATGGCTTATCAATTCCATGCAGCCCCAAATTTCCAGGACATACTTATTGCTTGACACAGCAGCAAAAATATGGAATGCTGTTACTCTCACCTATTCACAAGTGGGAAATGATGCCCAGATTTATGAGATTCGAAACAAAGTTCATGGTTTGAAGCAAGGAGAGATGACAATCTCGCAGTATTTTTCTGAATTGAATGGCTTGTGGCAAGAGCTTGACTATTATCAAGATTTTCAGGCTGATTGTACTGGAGATGCAGTCAAATTTCAGAAACTGCTTGCAAAAGAAAGGGTCTATGATTTCTTGGCCGGATTGAACAATGAATTTGATCAGATTAGAGTTCATGTTCTGAGTAAGACCCCTTTCCCTTCTCTTGAGGAAGCGTACTCCTATGTTCAGCAGGAAGAAAGCAGACGCAATACCATGCTCTATATCCCACAGGTTGAAAAATCTGGTTTGGTAGCAACTAGTGATTCATCTGAGCAGCTGAAGGCTCAAAGTTCTAATAAGGATCATGTACGATGTGATTATTGTGGGAAACCACGTCATACTAAAGAAACTTGCTGGAAGTTACATGGACGCCCAATGAGAGGTCGTGGAGGCAAACGAGTTAATTCTACTCGGGCAAATTTGTCTGAAACTATAAAAACTCCTGAGATGACTCCCTCTGACTTCTTTTCTCTTGATGAGATTCAGTATCTCAAGCGTCTGATGTCTCATAAAGAATCTTCCTCCGGTGCCAAATCCAACTTTATGCAGTCAGGTAATGCTTTTTCTGCTACTCTTGATACTAATCATTGGATTATTGATTCTGGTGCGAATAGACACATGACGGGCTCCTCAAAAAATCTTCTTGAATACTCACCATGTTTAACTAAGGACAATGTCCGAATAGCCGATGGCTCTTTTACACCAGTTTCTGGAACAGGTTCTGTATTCTGTACTCCCCATATCAAACTATCCTCTGTGCTTCATGTCCCTCATTTTCCTGTCAATCTGTTATCTGTCAGTACACTTACAAAAAATCTCAACTGTAAAATTGAGTTTTTTCCTGATCATTGTGTCTTTCAGGATCTTCAAACAGGGAAGAGGATTGGCAGTGGTAGATTGCACGATGGCTTATATATGTTGGATGAAGGTCAAGGATCTAGTCTCCAACAGGTTTTTTATGGGGAAAATAAAGATGTTAATCAAGAAATCTTGCAATGGCACAGGCGTTTGGGACATCCCTCCTTTTTTGTGTTAAGCAAATTATTTCCTAGTTTGTTTTCAAAAACTCAGCTTGATTCATTAGTTTGTGATCCTTGCGAATATGCAAAACATTCTCGAAACTCTTATCCTTTGATTAATAATAAAAGCCAGTTTCCTTTCATGACTATTCACTCTGATGTTTGGGGTCCTACTCAGACTACTTCCTTGTCTGGTAATCGATGGTTCGTCACTTTTATTGATTGTTGCACCAGGATGACTTGGGTCTATTTACTTAAGGCTAAGAGTGATGTGTTTTCTTGCTTTCAGTCTTTTCATAAGATGGTTTGCACCCAATTTGATGCTAAAATAAAAATTCTTAGGACTGATAATGGCACTGAATACATGAATGAAAGATTTGATTCTTATTTAGAGTCACATGGGATAATTCATCAAACTAGTTGTCCTTATACAAGTGCACAGAATGGGGTAGCTGAGAGGAAGAATCGGCATCTTTTGGAGGTTGCTAGGTCTCTTATGTTTACCATGAATCTTCCTAAGCCTTATTGGGGAAATGCAATTCTAGTTGCTGCATATCTGATCAACCGAATGCCTCTTAGGGTCCTTAACTACAAAAGTCCGTTAGAAACCTTAACAGGACATAACACATACACTGTCCCTCCAAAGGTATTTGGATGTGTGTGTTTTGTTCATATTAAGGATGCTGGGAAACTAGATCCAAGAGCCCTTAAGTGTGTGTTTATTGGGTACTCACCGACACAAAAAGGTTACAGATGCTATCACCCTCCATCTAGGAAGTATTTTGTGAGTATGGATGTTACTTTCAGAGAAACTGAACCTTACTACAATCCCACTCCATCATCTCTTCAGGGGGAGAATAATACAAAGGAAGAAATGATACCTAGTACTGTGACCCTCATTGATCTTACCCCAAGAAAAAGTGATAATCAGAAGGAGACAATAATTCAGGGGAGAAAATTGGACGTTTAGATAAACCTGATTTGAAGGTGTACTCAAGGAGAAACAAAGACATAACAGAAGAAGTCATCGTGCAACCTACTCTCTGCTGCCAAGAATCATCCTCTTCTGGTGAGTTATTTTTTGATGATTTAGATAAACCTATTTCTCAAAGAAAAGGTGTTAGAGCCTGTACTAAACATCCCATTTCTAATTTTGTTTCCTATGATTCTTTATCTCCCACATATAGAGGTTTTGCCTTGTCCATTTCGTCTGTGTCTATTCCACAGGATTGGAACGAAGCACTCAAAGATCCAAAATGGAAGGAAGCAATGATTGAAGAAATGAAAGCCTTAACTAAGAATGAGACTTGGGAGCTTGTTACCTCTCCACCTGGGAAGAAATTGGTAGGCTGCAAATGGGTGTTTACTGTAAAACACAAAGCAGATGGATCAATTGATAGGTTCAAAGCTAGATTGGTGGCTAAAGGATTCACTCAAACCTATGGGGTAGACTACCAGGAAACTTTTGCTCCAGTAGCAAAAATGAACACAATCAGAATCTTGTTATCATGTGCAGCCAATCTTGATTGGGATTTACAGCAGTTTGATGTGAAAAATGCCTTTCTACATGGAGATTTAAAAGAAGAAGTGTATATGGAGATCCCTCCTGGATTTGATACCGAAACAACATATGGGAAAGTATGCAGACTGAAAAAGGCATTATATGGATTAAAGCAATCTCCCAGAGCATGGTTCGACAGATTCAGCAAAGCCATGACTTCTTTCGGCTATCAACAGAGCAATGCAGATCATACTCTATTTATTAAACATAACGAGGGTAAAATTACTATTCTCATAGTTTATGTTGATGACATAGTAATGACAGGAGATGATGAAAAGGAGATGGCTCGATTGAAGAAACTTTTGGCCCAGGAATTTGAAATCAAGGATCTGGGAAAACTGCAATATTTCCTAGGAATTGAAGTTGCCAGATCAAAGAAAGGTATCTTCATTTCTCAGAGAAAATATATTCTGGATCTTCTGGAAGAAACTGGCATGTTGGGTTGTAAGCCAGCTGAATCTCCTATTGAAAACAACCACAAGCTACAGGTTGGAATTGGTGATGCAGTTGATTTAGGGAGATATCAGAGATTGGTGGGAAGACTGATATATCTCTCACATACTAGACCCGATATTGCATATGCAGTCAGTCTAGTGAGTCAATTCATGCATAATCCACGAGAATCACACATGCAAGCAGTATTTCGCATCTTGAGATATCTGAAGTCTGCTCCCGGAAAAGGACTGCTATTCGCCAAACATGGTCACCTTCAGATAGAATGCTTTACAGATGCAGATTGGGCTGGATCTCCAAGTGATAGAAGATCCACCACTGGCTACTGTACTTTTGTAGGAGGAAATCTAGTAACATGGAGGAGTAAGAAACAAAGTGTAGTTGCTCGATCAAGTGCTGAAGCAGAATACAGAGCTATGGCTCAAGGGGTTTAGCTTCTGTGGGTACAGAAGATATTAGAAGAATTAAGCCTATCGAGCAAAGAAACACTGTCCTTGTATTGTGACAATAAAGCTGCTATTAATATAGCACAAAATCCAGTTCAACATGATAGAACCAAGCACATAGAGATTGATCGACACTTCATCAAAGAGAAATTGACTAATGGTGCCTTGAATTTACATCATGTAACATCTGATAAGCAACTGGCTGATGTGTTCACTAAAGGGTTGTGTCACAGGACCTATCATACTTTAGTTTGCAAGTTGGGCATGTGTGATATCTATGCTCCAACTTGAGGGGAGTGTTGATATACGTGTAATATTAGTATTATATTTCCTATAACAATGTAATTAATAGTATGGTAGGTAAGGTAGACTAATAGTCACAAGGTAGACCAATAGTCACAATGGTAGGTAAGGTAGACCAATAGTCACAAGGTAGATCAATAGTCACAAGTTTTTTTGTATAAATAGATGTATTCTTGTACAAATTATATATGAAAAATACTTTATAATTTCAACATCAAGTTATAACAACACTCTCCGTGGGGGTTTTGATCTTAAAGTTGGAAGTTGTTGTAGTTATTGGTAGTCTAATCCTCTTAGCTAGAGTAGGTATAACGAAAAAATGTGTTGCTCTTGAATCGAAAAGAGCAAAAGCATTCTGGCATCCTAATTGTACGCTTTCTGTGTATTTAACATAGGGATTATTACTTCTATTCATATATCTAATTATCCATAAATCTTAAAACTTATGTACTGCAAGAACAAAAGAATAAACAACGGAGAAATTTAAGGCTTACCGGTCACCAAGTCATAGTTGTAGCCTTCATTGTATTCCAAATCTCCTTCTTCTTCATCCATTTCCTCATTCATCCATTACCCTTCCATGTTGTAGACTCTAAATCCTGAAGCAGTGGATCCCAGCTTGCTTCCACTTCCGCTTCCACTTCCACTTCCACTTCCACTTCCATTTCCAGTCCTTATAGAAACAGCTCATCCGAAAGATCTCGTTAAAACATTCCTTCTTTGTGAACATTCATTGGCGAAATGCTCCACTTGCTTGCAAACATAGCAAGTATGGTTTGCCTTCTTCGAATATTCGAGCATCGTATAATTAGCATCTCCACAATAGAAACACTTCCCGACCAACTGTGGGCACTTCTTGAGGTAATGTGCTCCGTTGCACTTCCAACAATTGACGGTCTTGGGTACTAACTTCCCACTATTGACATTGCTTTTATAGTTGTTAGAAAACTTGAAACTCTTTTGTGGGAGTATGGAACTGGATCCACCTTGAAACCTTCTCCCAAAGGTTGGAGCTTTTTTTTCCTCTATCCTTCCCTTCTTTTTCTTAGCTCCTTCTACAACTCGAGCTCCTTCTACCAATTCCTGGTAGTTCTTAATGTCAAATTCCTCTAGCTTCACACTCAGGTCTTCTTCCAATCCACCCAGAAAGACTTATCATTTCAACTCCTCATTATATTTATAGGAATCAGGAGCATATTGCAACAGTCTACTAAACTCGGTCTCATACTACTCAATGGTCCTTCCTTTCTGAGCAATATGTAGGAAATCTGCGCTATACTTCACTCACAAGCTCCTTGGGAAATAATTTTCCAAGAACTCATATTTGAACATTTCCCAAGTGATTGGGGTCATTAATTCCCTTCTCTTTGATTCCCACCATACTCTAGCATTTAGGCGAAGCATGTATGTCCCATATTTGATTTGCAGGTGATGCGGGACTTCAAACGCATCAAAAGACCTCTTAATCTAAGCAAGCCAGTCTTCAGCCTCATTTGGCTTACCGAAAGCTCCTTCAAAATAAAGGTTGCTTCTGACAAACTCAGGCAACAAGCTCTTGTATGGCCTTAGCGATGAGGGTGGAGGTAGCGGTGCAATTTGGGAGTGCATGGTCCTATGTACCAATGCTTCAGCCGACACCTGTTATTGTGGCAGAGTTGGTACTGGCGCGGTGCTGGTACGGGTTTAGGTACAGGTATGTTTTGCCTAATTGCTTTCAGCACTTGGGTTAGATGTTTCAACATAGCGTGCAAATCTATTTAAGGTGCAGTAGCTGCTTGAGCGGCAGCTCCGCTTCTGTTTCTAGTTGATTGGAAGCACTTTGTTCCGTCCCGTGTTCTCTTTTACCTCGGCTGTTTTAAATTTTTACTAAGTTAGGTGAATATTCTCTTTGGTATCTTAGTTAAGTCTTTGACGGAAATTTTGCGGAAATTATGAAAACTTACATGCAAAAAGTAGCCATTGAAATAAGGACTAAAATTTAAATCAAGGTAAGTTTGAAATCATAAATCATAAGTAAAACATAATTTCATTAAAAGATTAAGACAGCGGGTACAAAACCCTTACATTGAAATAACAACAACAAACACACAACAAGAACATTTTTCCGAAAGCACTAAAGATAAACTAGAACCATTTTCTTAGTCTTTGATTACAAAATTCTAACTGGACTAAAGGAATATACTCGGGTCCTTTCTTCCTTCCTCCTTTTCCTTCTTCTCTCATTCTTCAGGTATGTCTCCAGGGTTCCTACTAGACGATCTTGGGTTCCTTTTCCTCATGAACTGCTGAAAATACTTTCTTTTTTTTTCTTGCTGCTTCCTTTGACTTCTCATGTTTGTCAGCCAATTCGGCTTCAGCCAGTTCCGGCACTATATCATGAATAGTCTTCCAAGCAACATTCTCTCTAGCTTCCTCGCTAGCATTCTCATTCGTAGTTGGTGTACCTGGTGTTCCATCCATAGTTGGATTCACCTCTTGTCTTCTCCAAGCTTGTTGCTCTTCCAGGTAGCGGATGATTTCCATAGGGTCTTCACTATTCCAAGGTTAACCATCTCCAGGAGCGGCCTGATCTCCTGTTTCCCGTTCTTGTTCTTTTTCTTGACCTTCATCTGAATCTTCCTCAGACTCTTTCTCAGCCTCTATGTTTGCTTCTCTCATCTCTTCTTCCCTTATCACAGTCCCATTCCTACTCAGAAGTAATACTTCATTCCTTCCCAGCTGAACACCCGTAACAATTGGCAATTGAGTGAATACGTGCGTTAGTGATCATAATACTTCCTGGTAAACCCCATGCCAATGAAAAGCTTCGTTGATTTCAGTCCTAATCCACTCTATGTGATCCGTCAATTCATTGTGCGCGTATACGAACATCGATCCAATCGGGTTCCAAGTTTGAAAGTCTGAAAAGGTTCGGTCCTCTTCATTCTTAAGAACAAATGTCACCTCTCTCAGCATTGGTCGGTCTTCAGCTATTGCAGCGATATGTTCTACAGCATAGATTATTTCTAGCTCAGACCATTTCTTCCCTAAAAGACAATTATGGATGGTCTCAACTACTCCTTTCCATTCTGAGGTTAATAATCCCTTTCTCCAAATCAGAAACATTTCCCAGATGGTCTCATGTTTCCCAACCAAAGCAAACTCTTCACATAAAACCCTAAGTCTTAAACGGTAATTTTCCAAAGCTTCGAATGGTCCTATATTGAAATTTTTAGAAATCATAATTATAGAATTGAACTTAAGAAGAAACACATTAGAATAGAACTAAGAAAAACCTAAATAAGATAAAATGGGTAGAATAAGTTTTTTTTTTTTACTTTTCTCTCTTTTACACAAATTACCTTGGACGAGGCCCGTCTACAAGCTAAAAATTTCAAAAAATGACCATTCGAAGCTTTAGAAAATTACCATTTAAGGCTTAGGGTTCTATATGAAAAGTTTGCTTTGACTGGGAAACATGAGACCATCCGGGAAATGTTTCTGATTTGGAGAAAAGGATTATTAACCTCAGAATGGAAAGGAGTAGTTGAGACTAACCATAATTGTCCTTAAGGAAAGAAATGGTCTAAGCTAGAAATAATCTATGTTGTAGAACGAATCGCCGCAATAGCTGAGGACCGACTAATGCTGTGAGGCGACATTTGTTCTTAAGAATAAAGGGGACCGAACCTTTTCAGACTTTCGAACTTGGAACCCAATTGGATCGATGTTCATATACGCGCACAATGAATAGACGGATCACATAGAGTGGATTAGGACTGAAATCAACGAAGCTTTCCATTGGCATGGGGTTTACCAAGAAGTATTACGACTACCAACGCACGTATCCACTCAATCACCAATTTTCACAGGTGCTCAACTAGGAAGGAATTAAGTATTACGTCTGAGCAGGAATGGGACTGTGATGAGAGAAAAAGAGATGAGAGAAGCAAACGTAGAGGCTGAGGAAAAGTCTGAGGAAGTTTCAGATGAAGGTGGAGAAGAAGAACAAGAACGAGAGACAGGAGACCAAACTGCTTCTAAAGATTGGAACCTTGGAATAGTAAAGACCCTGCGAAAATCATCCGCCACCTGGAAGACTATTCATGATATAGTGCCAAAACTGGCTAAAGCCGAATTAGCTGACATACATGAGAGGTCAAGGGAAGCAGCAAGAAAAAAAAAAAGTATTTTCAGCAGTTCATAAGGAAAAGGAACCTAGGATCGTCCAATAGGAACCCTAGAAATGCACCTGAAAAATGAGAGAAGAAGGAAAGGGAGGAAGGAAGAAAAAACCCAAGCATATCCATTTAGTCCAGCTAGAATTTTGTAATCAGAAACGAAGATAATAGTTCTAGTTTATCTTAAGTGCTTTTTAGAAAAATATTCTTGTTGTGTGTTTATTGTTGTTATTTCAATGTAAGAGTCTTGTACCCGCTGTTTTAATTTTTTAATGAAATTATGTTTCATTTATGATTTATGATTTCAAACTTACCTTGATTTAATTTTTAGTCCTTATTTCAATAGCTATTTTTGCATGTAAATTTTCATAATTTCCGCAAAATTTCCGTCAAAGGTTTAACTAAGATACCAAAGAGAATATTCACCTAACTTAGTAAAAATTTAAAACAGCCAAGGTAAAAGAGGACGCGGGACGGAATAAAGTGCTTCCAATCAATTAAAAGTAGAAGTGGAGTAACCTGTTGCATAAGCAACTACTGCACCTCAAGTAGATTTACACGCTACGTTAGAACATCTAACCCAAATACTGGAAGCAATTAAGCAAAACATACCAACACCTGCACCCACACCTAAACCCGTACCAGCACCGGTGCCAGTACCAACTCCGCCTGAACAACAGGTTTCAGTTAAAGCATCAGTGCATAGGAGCATGCACTCCCAAACTGCACTATTACCTCCACCCCCACCACTAAAGTCATACAAGAGCTTGTTGCCTCAGTTTATCAGAAGCAACCTTTATTTTGAAGGAGCTTTCAGTAAGCTAGATGAGGCTGAAGACTGGCTTGCTCAAATTAAGAGGTCTTTTGACGTGTTTGAAGTCCCGCATCACCTGCAAATCAAATATGGAATATACATGCTTAGCTTAAATGTTAGAGTATGGTGGGAATCAAAGAGAAGGGAATTAATTACCTCAATCACTTGGGAAATGTTCAGATATGAGTTCTTGGAAAACTATTTCCCAGGAAGCCTACGAGTGAAGTATAGCGCAGATTTCCTACATATTGCTCAGAAAGGAAGGACCATTGAGTAGTATGAGACCGAGTTTAGTAGACTGTTGCAATATGCTCCTAACTCCTACAAATATAGTGAGGAGTTGAAAACATAAGTCTTTCTGGGTGGATTGGATGAAAACCTGAGTGTAAAGCTAGAGGAATTGGACATCAGGAACTACCGCGAATTGGTAAAAAGAGCTCGAGTTGTAAAAAGAGCTAAGAAAAGGAAAGGAAGGACAGAGGAAAGAAAAGCTCCAATCTTTAGGAGAAGGTTTCAAGGTGGATCCAGTTCCATACTCCCACAAAAGAGATTCAAGTTCTCTAACAACTATAAGAGCAATGTCAATAGTGGGAAGTCAGTACACAAGATCGTCAACTACTAGAAGTGCAATGGAGCACACTACCTCAAGAAGTGCCCACAATTGTTTAGGAAGTGTTTCTACTGTGGAGATGCTAACCATAAGATGCCGGAATTTCCGAAGAAGGCAAGCCATACTTGCTATATTTGCAAACAAGTAGGCATTTCGCCAACGAATGTCCACATAGAAGGAATGTTTTGATGAGATCTTTCGGAGGAGCTGTTCCTATAAGGACTGGGAATGGAATAAAAATGGAAGTGGAAGTGGAAGTGGAAGTGGAATGGAAATAGAAATGGAAATGGAAGTGCAAGTGGAAGCAAGTCGGGATCCAGTGCTTCAGGATTCAGAGTCTACAACATGGAAGAACAATGGATGAATAAGGAGATGGATGAAGAAGGAGATTTGGCTGCCTTGGAATACAGTAAAGGCTACGGTTGTGACTTGGTAATCAATAAGCCTTAAATCTCTCCGTTGTTTATTCTTTTGTTCTTGCAGTACAAAAGTTTTAAGATTTATGGATAATTAGATATATGAATAGAAGTAATAATCCTCATGTTAAATACGCAGGAAGCGTACAATTAGAATGCCATAATGCTTTTGCTCTTTTTGATATAGGAGCAACGCATTCTTTCGTTACACCTAATCTAACTAAGAGGATTGGACTACCAATAACTACAACAACTTCCAGCTTTAAGATCAAAACCCCTACGAGGAGTGTTGTTGTAACCCAAGAAGTGTTGAAGGATTGTCCAATAAGGATACAAGGACATCCATCCACTTGTGACGTCATGGTAATGGAGTTCGGCAAATATGAAGTAATCTTTTGTATGAGTTGGTTATCTCTTGCTAAAGCCATAATAGATTGTCGCAATAAAAGTGTAAAATTCGTGGATCAGGAAGGAAAGAAAATAACGTTCGTTGGAGAATCCATAATCGCAAGGAAAGAGGAGTTATATTCGTTTGAGCTGCTGGAAGAAGTTCCAAAGGAAATTGATAGCTACATTGATGACACGGAAAAGGATAAAGAGAAACCTATGTTGGAGGGGATTCCCATTGTCAATGAGTTTTCAGATGTCTTTCCCTATGAATTGTCTGAACTACCTCCGAAGAGAGAGATCGATTTCGAAATCGAACTAATGGTCAATACAAAACCAATTTCTAAGGCACCATATCGAATGGCCCCAGTGGAGTTAAAAGAGTTGAAGGAACAGCTACAAAAGCTTTTTGATCAAGGTTTTGTAAGACCAAGTGTATCACCATGGGATACACCAGTTTTGTTTGTAAAGAAAAAAGATGGATTGATTATCAGGAGTTGAACAAGGTCACAATCAAGAATAAGTACCCATTCCGTAGGATTGGTGATCTCTTTGATCAACTGCAAGGAGCGAGCGTGTTTTCTCGTATTGATCTAAGGTCAGGATACCATCAATTAAGGATCAAATCGAAAAATGTTCAGAAGACTGCTTTTCGAACTCGTTATGGACACTACGAGTTTCTAGTAATGCCTTTTGGATTGACCAATGCACCAGTTGTTTTCATGGACTTGATGAATCGAGTATATAAGCCTCTGTTAGATAAGTGTGTAATTGTCTTCATTGACGATATCTTGGTCTATTCTAAGATGAAGGAACAACACAAGGAACATTTAAGGATGGCATTACAGACTTTGAGGAAACATAAGTTATAAGCTAAATTGTCCAAGTGTGACTTCTAGTTAGATCGGATATCATTCTTAGGACGTGATATCAGGAAGTGGAATCTCAATAGACCCCGAAAAGATCAAAGCAGTAATGGAATGGAAACAACTCAAGACGGTAACTGAAGTTAGAAGTTTTCTTGGACTAGCCGGCTATTATAGGAAATTTGTACAAGATTTTTCAAAGATTCCTAGGCCACTAACTTAATTAACCCAAAAGAATGAGAAGTTTATATGGAATAAGAAACGAGAGCAAAGTTTCTAGGAGTTAAAGCGATGCTTAGTGTCTGCCCCGATCTTAGTCTTGCCAGATCCAAAGAAGCCTTACACAGTGCATAGTGACGCATCGAGAAATGGTCTCAAGTGTGTGCTAATACAAGATGGAAAGGTGATCGCCTATACTTCACACAACTAAGGCCGCATGAACATAATTACCCCACACACGACCTGGAGTTAGCCGCCGTCGTGTTTTCCCTTAAGCTATGGAGTCACTACCTCTATGGATAAAGATGTGAGATTTATATGGATCACAAAAGTCTTAAGTATCTGTTCACCCAAAAGAAATTGAACATGAGGCAAAAGAGATGGCTAGAGTTAATCAAAGACTATGATCTTTGAATCAATTATTGTCTTGGAAGAGTAATCGCTGTTGCAGATGCTTTAAGCCGCAAGAGTCATGGAGAAGTTACTGCCTTACTTACAAACCAGAAAGAGTTGATAAGAGAATTTGAGAAGTTGGGCATCGAATTTACAGTACAGAATGTAGAAGTGGAGATAGCTAATCTAGTGTTAGAACCAACGTTAGTGGAAAGAATCAAGGAAGCTCAACACTATAATGAGAAGATACAAAGGATAAAAAAAGGGAAGTTTAATGATTTCATGATGGATGATGATGATGTCGTGAGAATGAAAGGACGATTTTGTACGCCTTAGGGTAAGGAAATGAGAAAGGAAATCATGAGCAAAGCTCATAACTCAGGATATACGGTACATCCAGGAGAAACCAAAACGTACCAAGATCTCAAGAGTCATTATTGGTGAAATGAAATGAAATGAAACAAGATGTAGCCGATTATGTGATGAAATGCCCAACCTGCCAACAAGTGAAGGTGGAACACCAAAAGCCAAGAGGATTGTTAAAACCTTTGCCGGTACCTGAGTGGAAATGGAATCAAATTTCCAAGACCCAAGGTTTGTATCTAAGTTTGGACTAGCCTACAAAAGAGTATGGGGACAAAGCTACACTTTAGTACGGTATACCACCCTCAGATTGATGGTCAGTCAGAACAGACAATTCAAACTTTGGAAGATATGTTAAGGGCAAGTGTCATGGATTTCAAAGCAAGATGGGATGCCCATTTGTCACTAATCGAGTTTGCCTATAACAATAGCTATCACTCGACGATCCAGATGTCACCCTACGAGGGCACTGTATGGACGACGCTGTAGATCGCTTTTGTTTTGGGATGACATAGAAAAGCTTGCAATTGGACCTGAATTAGTACGAGACGCAGTAGATAAAGTAAGAATAATCCGACAAAAGATGAAGGAGGCACAGGATAGACAACAGATTCGGGCCGATCAAAAGAGAAGGACTTTGGAATTTCAAGTTGGAGATCATGTGTACTTGAAGATAAACCCAATAAAGAGTATACATCGAGTGCACTCACAAAGAAAGTTAAGCCCACGATACATTGGACCTTTTGAAGTGCTAGAACGAGTTGGAGATTTAGCTTGTCGTTTAGCCTTGCCACCGAATCTGTTTGGAGTACATAATGTATTCTACGTCTCTGTGCTACGAAAGCATGTATCCTACCCGAAACAAGTTTTGAAGTTAGAACCAATGCTCTTAAAGGAAAATCTCACTTATGAAGAACACCCAATACAAATCCTTGATCGAAAGGTTCAAAAGTTGAGAAACACACGAAGAGGCAACATAGGAAGCCAAGGATGAGATATGGCACAAGTACCCGAGTTTGTTTGAAGCTTCAGATACGTATTCTCAAGTTTTGAGGACAAAACTTTTTTTAAAGGAGGTAGGTTGTAAACTCCCAAAGTTTTGCGATCGATTAAGCTTGAACCCTAATCGGAAGGTCAACCAGAAACCCTAAAGTCAACACAACCCTGATTGGGTGTAACAAGTTTAAGTCCGATAATCCTGTGTTCGTAACCCTAAGTGAGTAAGTAAAATATTAGTATGTAAAATAGTTCATAATAACATAAAAAAGCTTAAAATATCATATTAATAAAACTATAATTCGTTTTGAAACCAAGATACAATTTTCGAAAAACATGTCACGAGGCTTGTAATAGTAAAAATATTTCGGATATACCATTAGACTCGTAAAAATATAAGATTTTCAAAAATATCAATTTCATAATTTTTCGACAGTTAAAAATAACAAATATCGCATTTATACGCGTATTTTCTTACCACCGGTACTTTATTAGTCACATCTACTTTACATTATACTATCCTACACTATTCAATTATCTCTACTTTTTATAACACCTACTCCTACACTTTATACACCATTTTTTTTTTTACTTTTTATCTTTCCCATAACTTTATATCACATCTACCTTACATATTATTATTTTTAATACACAAAATTACAAAAAAATAAATCTCTCCCTCTCTACACCTAATGGCCGGCGCCCCCTCTTCTCCCCCTTTCTTTTTTTCTTAATTTTTCTTTATTTAAATCACTCAAAAATATTTCCTGATTTTCCTATAAAAACCAAAACTGCAATCATACCTTAACTGCAAATTACTTCATGAGATACTATCACTAAGGCACCAATTCAAGATAGAATGCAAGACACTTAATATTTCATATACCAAAATCATTCAGAACAGAAATATCATAGATATTAATGATCGTGGTTTGTACTAAAATTAATTCAAAATAAAAGAGGAAAACTACACATTCTGTATTCAAATTCTTTTCTCTACCAACATTGAACATTCACAATTACACTACAAAATGTAGGGGCGTGCAAAAAAACCGAATGTTTAGGATAACCGAGTCGAAACCGAGAAACCAATCAGAAAAAAGCGGTTAACCGATCCATTGGTTTCAGTTTAGGATTAGCATTTTTAATTTTTTTTTTGTTTTCGGTTTCGGTTTTTAGATTCTAGAAACCAATGGATTCGGTTAACCGATCCGTAATTATAAATATATATAATTTATAATATACTCATACAATTATTTTTTTTAGTATTGTCAATATGAATTATGTTAAAGTGAATGATTCAGATAAAAAGAAACAAATGCATATATGTTTGAAAATTAGAATGGTGATATTTGATTGAGATTTTGTATTGAGCTTAATTGATCAAGGTTGATAAGAACACATGAGTAAAAGGCTATTATGATGATTATCTTGATGACACCGATATATATTAACAACTATTTTACATGTCTTATATTCTTAATTTATAGTTTTTAATATAATTATACAAAAAAAATACTCTAATTATTTTTACGGACATATTGAAAAGTATGGTTAATTGCAAAATTTGCATAACCATTATGTCAAACGGTTAAAAACCGCAAACCGAAAAAATTAACCGAAAAAAACGATTAACCGTTCATAATGGATCGGTTTAGGATCAAGATATTGAAAATTCGATTATTACAGTTATGATCAAAAAATAGGGTCACGGACCGGTTAACCAAACCGTGAACACCCCTAACAAAATGTCATGGCAAGAAGTGACCTGATTTCATGTAGGCCTCAATTATAGACTCTAGTTGTTACAAGTCCAATGACAATGTGACCATTTCCACTGCACAAGATCAAGAGGGAAAAAGAGCCAGGAGAGATTAGCTTTGTTGTTATTTTTATTTCAGCTTTATTACTGTTATTTTATACAGTTCGTGTACTCGTTACTTTCATGTTTGTGTTATGTGATGGGTTAACAATGATATTAGGTTCTGCTATATTTCTAGTTGTTTTTCTCCCTTCCTTTCCTATAGTAAATGCTGTTTTTAGGATCATTAGAGAGAGACTAACAATCTCATGTGAAAGTAAAACAACTAAAGATAAAATTCTAGGCATTCCATTTCTCCAGGCCAAATGGCCATTTAGCAGTAGAATGCACGACAGTTAGGGGATAATTGCAAGTCCACATTTTTCTCCTAAAACTCTACTACCCACACTAACTGCTACACCATACTGCACCTCACACCACCTTAATTGCACACTACACAAACCCCTATTCCCTGACAAAGAAATTTTTCTTTTTTTTTATTCCCTGACACACTGTACAAGCACAAAGATTACATGAAATACATTGACAGTAAAAATTACATGATCAACTACAGACAAAAGTTAAAAGAAAACATGGCATGAATAAAGACCCTCAGCATCCTTCCAATTTTGTGCATATACACATGCTTGAATGGTTTGACATTGTATCGTGTTGCATTTAAGCTAGGATCTTGTTTTGTGTCGCTCTTTATCTAGGATCAAGTGTAGCACTTCGTTATTCCTCAGTGTTAGTTGATCACTAGGTAGTGGGTAGTTTTCATTTAAAGTCCATGTCGCTGAACTCTATAAAAGTAGGGGGCTGTTCTTCTAATGTTTTTTGGCCATGATGGGGGACAATGTGTATGTACATATATCCGGTTTTCAATGGTGAATGAGGTATCATGAATTTAAATATTAATAAAAAATAAAAATATATATACTTGTTCTTTAGATTAGGGTTCTCTCCTGAGTAGCCTAATTGTTTGTGAAAACAGGAAAGTTAGAAAGGAAAATGTGTAAGGAGAGAGGAGCTTGTACTAAGCCACCTAAAAACTCAACCACAAACTCAATCTTATAAAGCATTAGAACCTTTGAAGACTCATCAACTAATGAATTTTATAATTGACCAGTCATCTTAAAATCATTTTTCACTTGCGCATTTTATCTAACAAAATGGAAGTCAATCTAAATGTTTTATTCTCTCATGAAGCACTAAATTAGAGGTGTCAGTCATGGCTGTTTGATTGCCACAGTTGAATACGCACTTTCCTTCTTTCTTTTTTTCCCCCCCTCCTTGGCTGGGGGGATGGGTGGTTATTTAAGCATTTGTATTAATGATAAATATAATACACCTGGGTTGCCACTCAAGCACACACTTTTTACGATATTCATAGTAGGGTAGAGATCTGAAAACTCTATCAACTAACTCATCAGTGAGTAATGAATAAAGGACCACCATGAGGTGGTGCATAATGTAAAACTCCTGTAGGTAAAAACAGAGCCACAAACCCCGAGCCATCGAAGATCTTAATTTCAGAGGGCAATAAGGCCATTACTTTCCTAGTCACTCTCCACTGGTTCATTAGGGAGCAACCATTCTTTCTTTTATCACTATCCACAAGTAGATATATATACACTATTGGAGAAGCTAAGCTTTCATCTCAAAATCAAAGGTTGTCAATTTCCTCTAACCACAATAAGTCCATGGATGAAATTCCTTGCTCTTTTTAAGCTTGATGAATGAACCCCCTAAAACCCGGCATCCAAGAAAATAAATTGCAAGCTTAATGGTCATTGGATTAACTTTCTTCACTAAATTTAAACCTTTTTGGCAAAATCAACTCAAAGAAAAGGATAGCATAATTCTCAGATGTATATTATACATGAAGCACACAGTTTGGGTCACCGCCTCCTGAGCCATCAACTAGTCCATTTTGTCGCATTTCTCTAAAGAACCAACCACAAAATTAGTGTGTGATGAATATGACCTGCCAAAACATTCTAAACCATGGCCCACTTGGTTAGTTGGGCCTAGGTTATAAAAGTTGAAATCATATGACAAACCTGACCAAATCTGATCAAATTTATGCCTTTGATTTGCATTTGGAAGGTGGTTCTATCCAATCGAGATCTAATTAAATCTCATGGTTCATTAACAGGCCATCCCACCTACTACCATTTATATGGAATACATGGCTCTATCACCCAACCATTCCACCAGAGGACCTTCAGCATGTAATTACATCCCAAAATGAGAATGTAATATCATCTGCTTCCTCCCAATGAAACAAGGATTTATTCTTCTCTTCTAAACTAGAGCACCTTCCCAGAAGACCTAAAAGCATCCCAAGAATTTTACAAGCCAAGAACTCCTGATCATCAATTAGGCAGAACCAACTAGGCCATATAAGTCTTCTGGGTCATACAATAGAACCCATATATGTTTGACTTGAGCCACCTTGCTCCATTCAAGATTATCAATCTCTCCTAGCACCCCTCCTCCACTGGCTTACAGACATGTTCCAAACATTTTTGTCCTAACAATCTCCACATTATTTGCATTCCATGGAAAATGCTTCATCTTCTAGGTAATTTCCTTCAATATCTTTTACGACAATGTAAAAGTCCTTTCCAGTAAACTTGAACAGGAAACAACACCCATGATAAACCATAACCTGCCAATACATGAGAGATTTTTTGATCCAATGGCCTACGTGGCCTAATATTCTATTAACATGTACCACTTTAGAAGCAATCAACAGATTCCTTAAGTCCTTTATGGGAAGGGAACCTCCTGTAAAACCCATGACTTCAACAATGTGAACTTCAAGATGTTCAGTAATGCCATTCATGAATATCTACCTCTTGTTTGGATACACAGTTTGAATTCCTCTAAAGCTTCCTTTACCAACATCACCACTCCAATCTTCCCATCAAAATATCTTACTCTATCAGAGCCCAGAATTCTACCCAAAAATAAAAAAATTGTGGTAATATTAGATACCATTGTTTGACTGAATTATAAGAACAACACTTGAACTATTTCTAAATATTAGAATACTCGGTAAATGTACATTTAAAAGAAAGAAGATAATTTATCTCTACAAGGAGAAAGCCGATGAACAAAGTAGTCCCCAATGGGAATAACTATCATCAACCTCTGTTTTCTCTTATTATCAAATTTATCTAATTCATTTTAACTTATGTAGCTCAAGAAAGCTACAAGCGGTTACAAGATTTTTTAAGGGAAAAAAGTAACCTAAACCAATTTATTCATGTACTAAAGAGCTCTCTGTATATGCAGGTCAAGTTACCCATCAAGAGCAATTAGATGGGTCAATACTGTACCTTTTGATTCCTGCGTAGAGCAACATAAGATTGCAAGTCAGCTTGCAACCTACAAAAAAATGTTTCAAGTAAACTCACTAGTTCACCAATAGCTTTGTAGTGAACAATTGACAATACTACTTACCTTCTTTTTCTGTGCAAAATGGAGTTCAATGCTTTTGTGTGAAGAGTTGAGAATAGAGAAAACATGTGGACCCAGTGCTTTGTTTTCTCTAAGGGTGAAATTGGAGGAAATAATTCCTCAACAAGAAGAAGCTCCATATTCTGAGAACTGGAAATATAAAAACAAATGTTTTCAGCAAAGCAATTAAAATTTACAAGTTGAAAATTTTCCTAAAAAAAAAAAAAGCATTAGTCAACAAGGACCCAGAGAACAGTCAGACCTAATTTCTCTGCAGTCTTTGTCATAGCAAAGCAACAGAATTTTGCATGGAATCTGTTCAAAATCATCACTCATTTTCATGAAGCCTTCAGAACATCTATTGCAATAATATCGATAAAGCTCCATCAACTTCTGTAAGGCCTTCTTTCTGACAGATATCTGCATATTGGACCACATTTAACTTTCATGCACCATTTTTCTGACATCAAAACAATGAAAATTTTCAAAAATAGAAACCTTCTTATCCCGCAGTCTTTCTGTTGATTGGGATATTAACTTGGACCAATTAAGGTTCAAATTAGACATGGCAAGATCACAAGCAGCAATAACTGCCTGTACTCTTACCCTGTCATCAATGTCCAAAAGCCTACCTTCAACTGCATCTGCACAATAATATTATGAAATTTGACATGAGTTATACTATTACCAGCACCCAAGAGGAGGAGAAAGAATTGTTTGAGACATAAGGTTGTTTTTTGCATAGACTACCAAGGATTTTATATACTTCAGCCTCAGAATGGTTGGTCATGCGGAAGTCTTTTGCATATTGCAAAACTCTAATTCTAACTTCCACAGATTTATCAGAAAACCTCTTCAAAAACTCTACAAAGAGATCATGGTAATATTCTGCGGCATGTTTTCGAGGTGCAGCAATAATCTGCCCTATTAGATTCACAGCTTTTATTCGAACATCAACTTGATCAGTCTGCAGAATAAATTTAAAAAGATCATAAAAAGGATAACAAGAACTAGGTGTGAGCATGAAGATTAAGTAAAGAACTTCCACCGTGGACCCCTTACTGTTAGTTCTTTGATCAAATTGGGAACAATGGGGAGAAGCATTTGAGGAGCGCATTGGTAAACTCCAAATATTATTTTATGGTAAGATTCACGGAGTTCACTCCCTTCGTTCTCCCTATCTTCTAAGCAGGATGTCAAAAACCTACAAACATACGGTTCAAGCTTTTCACTACAAGTCTGGATGACAGATCTAGCAAGCTGACAAGATGACAATGCACCCTGCAAAAACAGCAGCATCAGCCAACTTAGTTTGATATTCGCACAACTCAAGTTGCTCTGTTTTGATTGATGGAAAAAAAAAATTTCATTCATGTAAAGTGAATAAATAACATTAAACCCTTTTTTTTTTTTTTTTTTGCAATAACTCTAACATGATTTCAGAAGCAATGATCAATGCATTCATCCTCTTATCATTGTGTCTCATGAAATTTATGAAAATCAGATAGCTTACACAGTTCTTGTAATTGTAACTACAGAATGCAACTGCATTACACACTTTGGAAGTTAAATGTATATGACCTCTAGCACAAGCAGTAAGAAAAAGCCAGACTGAAGACTGTACATATGTACGTGTACATGCATGCATGCATGCATACATACATACCAAAAACATCAAAATACAAATAGAGAGATCATGGAAAAAAATCTTTTTTGTTAATTTGGGGAAAAGCACATTATTTTGCAAAAGTCTATTAAAAAATAAAAATAAATAAAGCTAAAATAATTCACCAAAATGAAATAAACATATACGTTATTAAAAAAAAAAAAAAACCAGCTCATCTTCCATGTAAAGTAGATGAGAATAGTATGGAATCTGGCTTTGCATCAAGCATGATTCTCTTCATCAGCTAGTTTGTTTGCTTTACGATAAGTTCCATGTATAAAACCACAGCTAAATCAGTCAAATTCAATCATGATCAATAACCACTTAACCAGCACTACACTTGGCATTTCTTTTTATCACTCCCTTCTTTTTTTTTGGTAATTAGACCTCAGCACTTACCTGTTCTTCCTTGAGAAGGTTTTGAAAAATCACTTCGAGAAGTTGTTCAGAGGCTTCCTCATGTATGATGTGTGCTAGAACTGACAACATATCATTAATCAGACTCTGCTGATGCTGTTCCCTGTGCAGAAGTGAAAGAACACAATTTATCTCATATTTCTCCTTTAAAGAAAGTAAGCCAACAAATGAAATTCAAAAAAGACATATTCATTTATCCCAAAATTTTTCTTCTTCGTTTTTATAAGAAGAAAAAGCCAACAAATGAAATTCAAAAAGACATATTCATTTATCCCAAAATTTTTCTTCTTCGTTTTTATAAGAAGAAGCAGATACAGACAAGAAGCAAAAGCAACTAACATTTTTCACAAACTTTGTAAATAGCATTGTCGTAGACTCATTCCTTTGGCAATATTATTGTAGGAAAAAATAATGATAGGCTAGGCTTATTTATGTTATCGTTTTATTATAGGCTTTCATTTCAATAGGAGGCCTTTCTTATTTAGTGGCTTAGAATAAGCTTGTATTAATACCCCTTTATCAATTATAACATACAGGCAGTTAGTATATTTTCTTAGTGTAAAGATATTGGAGAGTTCTCTCCAAAAACCCTCAAACTCCCCAATTCACAAATCCTAATTACAGAAACCCTAATTTGACCATAGGTTACAAACATAAACGACGGAACTCTTGAATCATTTAATAAAATCCTCCTTCACTAGATCTAGAACAAGTGCACATATCAAGAAATGCACAGAGCTTAGTGAAAAACTGTAGGATGTTATGTTTCCCAGGATTTTGTACATTTGGCTGTTGCTGAGTTCATCACCAATCAAGAGTAATTAACTAAAGCCATTGTTTAATTTCAAGATTTGTTTGCTTGCTGAAAATCAAATTAAGAATAAGTGAAGCCTCAACTGCCAATTCTTTACATAATATTAGCCTATAACGTGTTAAGCTAAAGAAAAAAAAAGACCATTTTTTTTAAAGGGTAACAGAGGGGCACGGCTGTAGTATGACCAGCTAAATCTGGACACATGAACCAATCAACAACATTAATGCACTGGTTCAATATAACTTGCACTGTGCAGGTAGTCCTAAGAAGTACCCCTAGTGGAATTTGAACACAAGACATTGTGCAAGTTGTCATGAGAATGTCTTGGACCTTAACCACTAGGCCAACCACTTAAAAGTTAGTACCATCATATCTTGAAACGAGACCATTGCATGATTTCTATCAAAGGAACTTGGATGGAACGTTTGGTAACTAAGTCCACAAAAATTGGTATTTTGGACAATTAGGATAGCATTCTATCCCAATTATTGCACGAGAAAAGCAGCTTCACAAATGAAATTGACATGTAGGTTAGCATTTGAACATTCACTAGTTGACATACCTGTAATGTGCATGCCTAAAAATATAAATTAATCACATAACAGAAGGCTAAATATTTAGGTTTGCATTATCAAAAAAATAATAATAAGATAAGATAAGAGAATAAAAGAAAAAAAGAAAGAGCTTTATCCCAAATTTTGAAAGTACGAAATTGTATAAAAACTTAAAAAATTCAAATTACAATTGTGCTATTGTGCATATCTACCCCGTATTTAAATTGTTTTCTTTTATAATGGAATAGATACAGGATTAACTTGGCAATTTTATATGTTACACTTAAACTCCCACTTCCCCCTTGGATAATTTAATATACATATGATGTAAACCGAAATTTAAAAAAAAAAAAATCATGACAAAAAGTTACAGCACGATCGAAGAAGTGAAGAGAGATGAATCTTGACCTCACAATAGTAAAAAATATATTAAACATCTCAAGGATCAGATCACCGCATCCAATGTCTAGCAACACCACAAAACATTTGCACCGTGCAACAGTCTCCAAAATTTTGACCCTCTTTGAAAAGTAAGGACTCTCAATGTCAGCAAGCTCTGTAAATATACTTAAGAATAATTTAAACATATCCTGAAAAGAATAAACAAGGCATTCGTGTTTAGCAAGCTGTATTGATGATATCCAATATGATTAGCATGCACTGCATTCACATATACATGCTTTTTAAAGATGGAAACCACCAATTTATGGAAGCAAATACCCGGAGATATCTGTCTTCAACGGGCAGACTGGGAGCCAGAACTCTGAAAAGGTCACTAGCACATATGGCCACCAAAAGGCGAACATCCTTGTCCTTGTGCTGGGCTAGACTATGTTTAACAAATGCCTCTCTCAAAGGCTTCAATGCAGCTTCTGCTGCTTGCACAGCTTCTTTCCTAAGAGAAGCTCCTAATGTTGAAGGCTGATCAATTTGCGCCAGTGCACTTACAGTTTGCTGCCACGAAAATTAAAGAGAAATTCAAACAGAGTAATTGCATTGACATTGTGATCCCATAAAAATAACAAACAAATAAATTGGCAAAAGATGTTTAAAACTGATGCATGCTTACTCGTGTCCAAAAGCGATTTACCAAAAAAGTTAACAGCACAAAACCATAGATAACCCTTTTTGTAATTAAATGGGCCAGTATGGATATCCATTACACCATATACTTACAGACAGTTTATGATATAATGTGGATGGTTTGACGTTCAAAAGATAGAATGAGTGCAAAATCTTCACAGTTGTTATAAGTTATGACATTAATATATAATCATACAAGGTTGTGGGGGGCAGTGAAGACAGTGTAATGAGATTGCAAGAGTACTTTTAAATTATGATAAAATAAAATAAAACAACAACAGTCGATAATCTTTCCATTAGCTTCCTCTTTTTTTCCGTCGACTCCTCACATTTCCAATCAACAAAAGTATTGGTTAACAGAGAACTCGAGAGTTTCCAAAATATTTTCTCACAAAATAAAACGCTCTCGTAGTATTGAATTCAGCAAACCATTGAGTTCTCAAAATGACAACACACATACATTCAAGAATAGTTCCCGGTGAAACTTCTGCGACTGACTTTCTAACAAGTGAATGTAGTTAGTATGTATATATCAACGGGACCGATTGAGAATAAGAAAATTAGTTGGGAAAACAGTTGGGGGAGAAAACGGAACTTACACGGAGCGATTTGACGAGAAAATCTTTAGTAGGTCGAGACTGACGGAGAATTTGAGTGCCGATTTTGGAGACGAGTTGGAGAGCAGACTCGTCCATTTTTGTTGATGGAAAATGAAACCCTAGCTGTGGTGGTTGCAATTTGGGGATTGAGAAGGATCGTGGCGTCGGAGTGGGAGTTAGAGAGCGTGGTGCGGTGTGGTGTGGTTTGGTACTTTTGTTATTTTGATTCTCTCTCACTCTTATTTTTTTGTTTTGCTAGAGAGAGAAGGGGGAGGGAGAGTGTTTTTGAGCAGGAGGTCTCCCGCCTTCTTGAGCGCGTGGGTAGTACTTGCTCAATAAGGTTTCATTTCGTTTTATTTTTTAATGTTTTCTTGAAATTTTTTACTTTCTGTTTTGGGTAATTTACTCGGACACCCTTAAAACTATGAGAACTAGTTCCGAGTCCATGCAATATACAGGTAAGTATTTATAGTTTATGAATAAATATAAAATAACTAATTGATAATTATTTGATTTTTTTTTAAAGATAGTGTTTTAAAAATGGTTAAAACTGAAGGTGAGCTAATAAAATTATCATACAAATTACCTATACAGATCTTGCTTGATCGGGTAGGATCTAGATGGGCACTAAGGGCCACAGGATAAGGTAT
This sequence comes from Combretum micranthum, assembly GCA_024138025.1. Lineage (NCBI taxonomy): Eukaryota > Viridiplantae > Streptophyta > Magnoliopsida > Myrtales > Combretaceae > Combretum > Combretum micranthum. The sequence continues at coordinate 71,649 of JAMXBD010003780.1, read as the reverse complement.
GAGTATTAACTTTTGGGGATCAGTTTTCGTAGGATAGGATACAGGTATAAGGTCTTCAGTATCTATCTTGGAATCTGTACTATGTTGTACAAGATATATGCTCCAAGGTATCATGTATCTATCATATTAAATATTATATAATATTAATATATATATAAATAATGATATTCCATATTTATTTTTACAACCATTTATATTGTTTATTATTTAATACTACATTTCAAAAAGTTTTTTTATAGAAGGATTTGTACAATTCTATTTTAGAATGACTTGTTAATTTATTTTAAAAGAACTATGGTTGTATGTACATACTTGAACTCCCAAATATATAGAGATTATGTTTATAATATAATACTAATTAATATATAAAGCCAGTTCCAGAGTTTTAAATTTTTAGAATTTTATGCAAGTTTTTATAATTTTGTTTAATATCACATAAATATGTTCTATAAGTATTTTTTTAGGTTTCAACTTTCATATATGAATATATTCTAATATTATAGAATTTGTGATATTAATAAATTACTTTTTAAATCTCTTTCTGCATGTATCTTGTATTGAATGTATGCAAATATTATATTAAAACATATGAAAAAAACTATGTACTTGATGTTTAAAAAAAAAAAGAAAAATATAGATATTTTATTAAAAAAATACAGGTTTCACATGGCACCCTAATCTATAAAAGGTACCATGTATCTTGTAGATTTACAGGATATATGGTGAGTACAAGGAGCACATGATAGATTAAGTATATAAAATTCACTATCATGTACCTTATAGGGTATGGTATGGATAATGCTCCATACCTTACCCACCATGTACCTACTTGTCCCTAGTTAAAACAAAAGGTACAATAATTATAATGAAAAAGTATTATATACTTTCTCCTAAACTACAACAACTATTAGCAATTTCTAAATAGATTGAAACCAAACTATTAGCAATTTTTAAAGGGGTAATTGAAACAAAAAAGTATAATAGTACTTTTTTGTACAATTATTATGGGGATTTAGGGTAATGATTAAAAAAATCTTAATATTAAGAGAGAAAGAGTTGAAAGAAATGAATAAAATTTTAAAAAAAAAAAAGAAACAAGCTTTTTAGATATATAAAATGATTTTTTTAATATAAAAATGATATTATTATTATGCATAGTCTCTTTTTAGAGGAATATAAACAAACTAAAAATTCAATAAAAAATTTGGAAAATAAACATACCATTGATGAACAAACTATTTGAATAAAGAGCGCATTGCAAAAGAAAATAAAGAGAAACGAATATTAATATAGGGAGAGAGAGAGAGATGTAGACATTGAATTGAAGAAAAAAGCAAGAAAGAGAAAAGATATGAAAAAAAAATGGATAAAGAGAGAAGTGAAAGAATAAGAAAAAATAAATAAAAATAGAAGTCAAATGGTAAATATATATAATAAATTTATGAGTAGTTATATATGTTGGAAAAATATTGAAATGACACAATGCCAAGGCTTCGTAAATTATCTATTACTATTAAAGAAATACCTCATAATTCGTGTTGAAATTTTTTATCTTAAGTAATGGCAGTTATTATCCACCACTAACTACCATATATATATGGTTACACCTTCTTCGTGTCTCTCTCCCATTCTCTTTATTTTTTTTTTCAGCAGTTTTTTCATAACACCCACTTTCCATAAAATAAACTTCACATTTTTCTTGTTTTTATTCATCCACTCTCCCTGTTTTTCTCTCATTTTTTGTTTTATTTTTGCATACGCAACGCTAGTGCGTCATTAGCTAGTATTTTATAATTCATAACTTTTTTGTTTAAGGGTTTTATATTTTTCATTTTTGGATTTCTTTTTCTTGTAAAAGCCTGATACGCATGGGATTGCTAAACTCATGTTGCATTGATCATTGTCAACTGTGGTTTTAATATTTTGATTACCTATTCTAAGTTCTTGCATAATAGGCGAGTGTACCTATCGTGAACGTAATATAGTGTTAAGTACAGGGTCCTCCAGCAGAGAGCCACTAATTATTAGTACTAACTTCGTTCCTATTATCTAGCTAACGATTTAGGAGGATTAGAGTTCTATACTATTAATTGGATGAATACTAAAATATTACTTAAACTAAACTAGAATTACTTTTCAACAAAAAGCACGGCTTAATTCAATTATCCTAGCAACCTATATCTCATTTTATTCCCATTTACCATGTGAATCATTAGAAGCTAAAGTCATTATTATAGAGTTCTCAAGCTATAGAGTTCCTTGATACGAACTAGTAACTTTCTCATGTTTCTTCGTTTATCTAATCATAGATTTACCAATTAGGATATCTCCTTAATCAATAGCAACCTAAAATTGCATGAGACACTTGAACTTTTTTATTACTTGATTAAGAAATGGAAGATTTTTGCTATTCTATCTCTAGAATCACCAACAAATCTCAACCATTGCATAGATCTGACCACAAAAGCAATTTCTCAATTGACCTACGTGATATCAAGCATTAAGCCCATACTCCGGATATATGAACTAAGAATAACCAAATAAGAACAAGCAATGGAACATGAGAACATCAAAATAACTTCATTGAGAACAAATCTTCATTACATGGTAGAATGGTGTTCAAATGAGATATAGATCTATGGTTCACTCTTCCATAATATCAACAATGAAAGCATAAGAAACAAGAGAGAAATTGTGGTTCATGATTACAACCCTGAAAGATTGGATCTTGAATGCTTCAATCAATGGATTTCCTTAGCTTGTTGGCTTGTTATCTCTTAAAAAAAAAGAAAGAAAAATATAATATTATAAAACCCTAGCTTCCGTCCGCTTCTCTCTCATCATAAATATATATAGGTACTGGACAAAGAGGAGAGAGAAAAGTCGGGCAAGTAGGCGTTGTAGCTTCATATGTCCCTCACCATGCCCCGTGGCAAAAGACGTGGTGAATTCCGTTCCTCATCTTGGTCTAGTATACCCCTTGACATGGGGCGTAGTGACTTGTTCTGCCTTTTTAGCTCATACGCCCCTCACTACGGGGAATAGCAAGGGGCATGGTGAGCTCTGCTTCTTGTTCCTTCTTATTTTCCTTGTCACTTCAACTTGTTTTCTTCACCATTGGGTTTGTAGGACCTTAAAGTAACATTTAGATCAATTAAGCACGATTCTAGATGATTTTTCAATCAAATTACAACTAAGAGACTCCACAGACCATCCAAGAATTAAGGGTGTTATGACAATTATCAAATCCCCCCACACTTGAGTCTTTGCTTGTCCTCGAGCAAAGCAATTAAAAACCTTAAGGTTGAAAGGGGACTTTACAGCAATCAAACTTATTGTCACTTATGACTAAGAATATAAAACAAATATGAGCTCAAATCTCCACACTTATCAATCAGTCGAGTTCGTTAATCTTGATATTTGCCCCTCACCCTGTCATGTGGTACTAAATCAGGAATACTTTAATTACATTTTTAAAATTAATCAAGGTAAACCAAGCTTTACCTTTATCTTTTAAGAATAGCTTTCAAAACTAAAATTAAACATAAAGTCAAACAGAGCAAAAAGAAATTTGGTCTACTTTAAATTGCCTATTTCAGAGCATATAAAATCATCAACAATTTCTCTAAGCACAAAAATCTCGAGTAAAAATATATTGCATCAAAATTTCCCCTAGTCTTCTCTCCTTTATGTTATCCTTCCTGAAGTTTTATCAAGATCATTTTTTTTTATATAAATTAATTGAAGCTGACAGCGGAGATGGAATTTTGCTCTTCCGAGGGACCAAAACCTACCCAGATTAATTGAATTTGCTGTTTTAGCACTATCAGTTACTTGGCCTTCGGAGGGACGGGTTTTTACCTACTTCTTTCCTTTTTCCTCTGGATGGGTTTTTGCCCCATTCTTTTCAGCCTTATTAACTTTATATACACACACAAAAACACACTCCAAAATGATATTAAGGAGAAAATTATAAGTGAAAAATTTCATTTGCTCTTTTATCCAAGATTAAGGGGCTCTCAAAAGTTTTGATGCAAGAATACACGTCCTAATTGGCATAAAGTTAGACCACTTGGCCTTTTGCTAAGGACCTTAGTTTAATCCTAACTCTAAATTTCATCCTTAAATGAGAAATAAGCTTATTTCACAATGATATCATTCTAAAATTTTGATTAGGTAAAAAGGATTCAGGTCCAAACAAGGGTGAAAAAACACGATGTGTCTTAGAATGATTCATTTGTTGAATGTTAATGTAATTCTTAGTTGAAGTCATAAGTTCAAAGTTTGATAAGTTGGGAGAAAGATTATAAAATTTTTGAAACTTTTCCACTCATAATTAATGGTATATTGAAAAAAAATTGAAAAATTTTCTACTAAAAATTTGATAGTCTATAACACCTTTAGTCCTCTTTTCCTTTCTTATAAATTCGGATTCCTTCCTCCTCCCCCCCCCCCCCCAAACGCACATACATACTCACTTAAAGAAGACATTGTCCTCAATGTCTCTGGATAACATGTCATAAAGGAGGGAGAAAATTCAACTAAATAATGAATGCGAAAATAAAGGAAAGGAAAGAACTAGCACTCTCCTGATACTATGATAACGTATTTTGAGTTCACGAACAAACTAAATTGCTAAAAGAAAGTTCCCTGAAGCCATGAATCTATCGATCTTACAAAAGCTAAGATTTGCAAAAGTCAAAGAAAGAGAAAAATAAGAAGGTAAACTAGAACAGTAAGACAGAAATAGTAAAGAGTCTGACAAACAGGTTCATATAACAACAAAAAGGAACTCTTGCTTCATCTGCAACAACAACAAAAAGGAACTCCTGCTTCATCTGCAACAACAACAAAAAGGAACTATTGTTTCATCTGCAACAACACATGACAAATAAAAAAAACAAAACAGATTGTGGATGATCAATCATCCTCCTCTTCAACTGCAGTCCCTTCTCCTGATACGTAAGCATCAATCTCTCTATCCATGTTGCCTTCTTCCTGCTCCTCATCTTCGGTTTAGGCCCTGGATCCTTCTCCCTACTCTGCTTTAGTTATCTCTCCTAACTTAGTTGGTTCTCCATCATTGCTAGATGATGATGACGAGCTAATACAATCGGGAAGCTTAACTTTCAATTTCTTGGCAAAGGCTTCAGTAATAGAGCCAATATAGCGCTTAAGACTTTAGTTCTTCTTCTTCAACTTCTTTACCTCCCGGTTTAGCTCATTAAGGCTCTTAGTAGTTTCATCACCTGATTCTTCCTAGGAAGAATCATCACCATCTGAAACTTTGGAGATAACCTATTGTTTGATTGCAGCTTCCATCATGGGGTAGGATTCTCCTACTTCATTGTCAGGGGGTACTTCAGGGAATACCTGCATGTTCTTTAAGATTCAAGTAATATAAGCACCGCAAAACAAACCTTTCTTGGAAACTTGACCTTGCTGCTCAATGGCAAATGCCAATTCGACAGCCACATTAACTGCTTCACTCTTAGTCATGCTCCACAAAGGATAGAGATCCATTTGACTTACTACCCCCACACTATTTAATTTTCCATTCAAAGAATAGACTAACGGAGAGTGACGAATCCTATGATCGACTTTCTTTAAATGAGAGCCACGAGAAAGTGAAGCATCGTAAGGGGTCCTTCTAGTAATGCTCCTCCGAAATTGAGCATAGGACAATGTGCTTGTAGGCTATTGTGTGGGGAGACGCTTGAATTCATCTTGTTGAATGAATTCAGGATAGTACAATCCAGCATACTCATAAATTTTGGTCATGGACATGGAATAGTGCTGCCCAAAAGCAACGAAGGAGACCTCATTGTTCAACCCAAACAATTGATCAGGTTTATGGATTTTGAATGATGCCATGAATTCCAGGTTCACTTCCCTATAAATCTTATCACCAATTGACAGTAGATTTGCCCATGCCGGATCAGCCAGTAACTGTTCAAATTGTCGAGTGAGGCTATATTACCGAATCACCTATAAATTCAAGTAAGCATTTTGTGTGATTTTCTTGTTAGCAGCCAATGCCCTATATTGCTTAAGCTTCTCCCCAGTCAATCAAGGAGGAACTCGAGAAGAACTGCTAGCACCTTCCATTCTAGCTCTCTTCTTTTCCAGTTGTTTCTTAAGTGCCATCCGAAATCGAAGAATGAGTTTATATCAAGTCCTAGTTATTCAAAATCAAGTGTAGAAATGGTAATTTCAAATCACCAAATGAAGAACAACAATCTTTAAACAATAAGCTTTTTTGTATAAAGTACCATACTTGGCCCTAGATTCAGTATGAGTACGGTGTGAACTAGCTTAGGGTTGACTCAGAGGTGACCAACAAATAACTACTTGAATCTTAGGTAGATTCACATAATTATTGAAATCAGCATGATAAACTAAGTCCAAAGGATCGGAATACTCAAAAATAGCATTGCAAGGCAAAAACCCTTTGTCAATCTTTGAATTTCTACTAGAAACCCTAATTGCATTACAAAACCTAACTCGATTCATGAACAAAATTAGCACAAAATTGTACTAAACTAATATAATGAATGCTTTAACCAACAAAGAACAACTCTACACCACGAATTTACAACAAATCCATCCAAATTTCGCGTAAAGAACATTTTTGAATCTTAGCATTGAACCAAGTATATGAGCATCTAAGGAACGTATGGAAGAAAGAAAACAAAGAAGAGAAGAAAGATAAGATCATACCTGGATCCTCACTCGATGTCGAGTGTGTGAAGGTTGAAGAGTGTAATTAAGTGAAGGGAAGGGGAGAATACGAGATTAATGTGTAGAGAAAGAGAGAATGGAATGTAGCTAATGAAATAAGCATATGGGGTTTTAATTCAAATAGTAAGGTAATTAAAACATGCTACTCCCATCACACGCCCCATGGCAAGGGGCGTGGTAGATTTTATGGAAAATATTGGATTTCCACGCCCCATAGCAAGGGGCGTGGTAGGTTATATATGTACCATCACCCTCACCACACCCCGTGGCAGGGGCGTGGTAGGTTATATATGTACCATCACCCTCACCACACCCCGTGGCAAGAGGCGTGGTAAATTACGAGGGGTGGTTCTGGGTTGCCATGTCCCGTGGCCAAGGGCATGGTAAGTAACCTGTTGATACGACCTTCACCATACCCCTGTAGTAAAGGGCGTGGTGTATTATGAGCATTGATCCTCAAGGAGCTAGGTTGATACGCCTTTCTCCATGCCAAGTGGCAGGGGGTGTAGTGGGGTGTCAGCAAAAGTTTTACCTGCTAGTGATGTGCCCTAGGCCATATGGATTATTTATCATTTGTATGTTTGTTATCAAGTCATTTTAATTATCAAAGTTATTTTTGGCCTATTTACTTTGGTAATGTTATTCCTTGAATATTTAGTTATACCTTATGTCGTTAAAGTATGTGACTTTAATAGTAGAACCATAAGCCGAATTATAACTTTATTCTAAATTATCCCTAGTCACTCATTATGTGGAATGATAATGAATTAAGACTAGTATGATTGCTATATGATGATCAAGTTTTACTGATCATGGATATAGGATATCAATTCAGCACATAGATACAAACAGGAGTGTATTGTATTGGATTGACCAACTATAAGAAACTATATGGATCAATGCAATAAGTATTCTTTTTACAATGTTGTTTTAGTCCTTTGACCTAATGGCACCATGGATTCCTATATAGCAGTTTTCATGTTTTGATTCATCTCTTCATCATCTTTAATCGGATGATTGCAAGAATAAACTTGGGCATGCAATATGTTATATAGAGGAATGTGAGTGTTAGTGAAGGGATTTGTTCATCTCATTAATTTGAGAGAGATATCTATCAGGCCCCTTTATGAGTAAGACTGAGAAATGCATGGCCATGCTCGAATGAATTGATAAAGAGTTATCAATATCATTTGTTTAAGTCAGTCAAACTCTAAATTCAAGAAATAAGTAATTAGACAATATAAGAGTGTTTTGATCCACACCTTATGTTTGATTATAAGATATCGTGTAACAAAAGGACTGAATGACTAACTATTAGTAGGTAAAGTCGGATCATCGATCTTCACTAAAATTGGGTAGACATAATGTCTTGCTAGAGACCAATTATGTCTTGTAGTCCTAAAAATGCTTAAGAGCTACTACCAATTTTATGTGAACCTATAGGGTCACACATAAAGAATGAATAAGATGGATCTATAATCGTATTGGGAATTAATTAATTATTTATTTGTCGATTTTAATTAGATTAAAATTAACAAATAAATAAATTAACATAATAAGGATATATATGTCTTTCTACATAAACCCTAATTTGTTCAGGGTAATTTGAAAAGACATAACCCTTACATATATCAGGGTAATTTGAAAAGACATAACCTTATATATATCAGGGTAATATGAAGGGACATAACCCTTCTATATATATTCTCTTTCTAGGTTAATTTTGATCATCTGACGCTGGCCATCATTGAGAAAGAAAATTCGTAACCTAGAAAGAGAGTGTGAAGGATTCCCAAAGGTCGAAATTTCTCGACGTGCTAGCACACACGAAGATCCAATTCATTCGCGTGGATACCAGTAGAGGGAGTTAGTGTAATCTGCATCTCCTTGATCCCATCATCAAAAAAAAAGGTACACGATTCCCTTTTCTTTCTGATTTAATTGGAACGCTTGGATCCGATTGGGAATTTAAAAAAAAAAAACGATTTTCCGCTGCACGATTCAGATTTGGATCGTAAATTCCCAACAGTGGTATCAGAGCCACTTGCGATTTCAATTAAATCGGTTCTCTAGACTGTATGTATGCGTGATACACGTACAAGTTTTGAAATCATGTTAAATATATGCATGTGATAATTTTACGCTTATTGAAATTGTTTCATTGGGATTTTATTTCGGATCTGTTCATGCTTGTAATGACATATAATTCGAAATTTTGAATTTCAATTTTATGCATGCTTATTACGAAACCCTTTTTCGCTATTATTTTGTGTAATCGAATTACATCAAATCTGACAAATATATGTTGATAATATTTGAATGTTGGATCGTCTTATTCTGTTCAATTGTTGAAAAGGTTTGGATGTAATATGATCGCATTAATTTTGTATATAATGTGATTACATCAGAATCTAGGGTTTTTGACATGAGTAGCGAATCTGTTCGTTTTTGTTCGTTACAGAACAGATCCAATGTAATGTGATTACATTAAAATTTAGGGTTCTCAGCGTTGGACGAAATTGAATATTTGTTTTGTTTTGTAATCGGATTACAAAAGTAAATAGATAATGTTCTTACCGTGCAGATCATATTTAATAGTTTTAAATCGGTTTTCAAATGTTTGGACTCCTGCAATTAGATGAACAATGATCTGCAATTTTAAAGGACGTTATGATTTGATTATTTATCAAATTTGTTTACCACTCTCAATGAGAATATGATAGCAGGATGGTTTCTTATATTTTATTTCTGCTATATATGAGCAAACGCCTTAACAGTTTGAACATAAATTTATGGATTCTCATTGATGAAAATTTTTTCTTGCAACTCGGTTTTGTAAAGAAAATTGTTACTCTCTTTTTCAATTTAGTTTAGGTTTCAGGGGCGTTGCCCCTGAAACCCCACAAGGGACGCTGTCCCCTTGACCCCTGCAATTTTTCGACTATTATGATAGTCAACATATGTGAGTGGTTTTGAATTGTTTTAAGCCATATGTATAATTTTCATATATGTTGTGTTGAATGCATGGTGCATAGTATGGCCCTAAGACCTATGTGATTGGCAGGTTGCTTTCTTTTACATCTTGGGTTGTAATTTTATAAATACGGTCTGCGTGTCGTTTTGTTTTTGTTGTAATTTATATTCTACTAGTAGTAGTAGGTTTTGTTGTATCTTCTTTATCTTGTAATGAAGGCATGAAGATGTAATGAAGACTTTTCGAACCCATGATGATGGAGAAGTCAAAGCACCATGATGAAGATATGAGTTCTATCGTTTTAAATCCATGCTTATGGATTCTCACCTTAGGTTTGGACCGTTGATCTTCATATTGACTTATGAAGATTAACATAGATTAAGGGCCATACTATGACACTTTCTCTTTTTCTTTATAAGCATGTTATACCATATATGATGATATATGTGAATGTATGTGATACCACGTTTGCACATTTATATGCTTAGTATCCATCTAATATGATAAGGTTTTAACATATAGATAAAATAAACCTTTACAAAATACTAAGTCATAAAATGCCTTCCATGTTTCGACACCTGTCAAGACTTAGATTGTCCAATTGTAGGTTCTGCCAAAGCAGGGTACAAAAGACCATCCTAGTTTGACAGGAGTGAATAATAGTGTTATTTGCATGTCGTAATGGTTAGACTTAAATAGGCCATCAAAACGGTTTTGGGCCTATGGCATTGAATGGGATTAATAGGCCAGTACTTATAATGTCAATCCCGTAAACAAGAATTACATATGATGTAATTGGAATGAGTTTCCTACCTAATTAACTGAATATTGAGTGTCCTGCCATAGCTGACTCAATATTTAGTCAAATATGGATCTTCACCCACTATATGTTTTTAAAAGTAACTTCAAATTAATTTTGGAGGGTTTTAATTTGATGATATAATGGAACTATGTAAGATGATCATGGCAACAAACAATGCATCTATGCGTTCAATCATTGAAAAGGATAAACTAAATAATACAAACTTCCTTGATTGGCATCGAAACTTAAGAATTGTTCTTAACTACGAAAGGAATTTGTATGTGATTGATGAGCCAATCCCAAATGAACCTACTGCTGATGCTCCAAGAGCCGAGAAAAATGCTTATAACAAGCATAAAGAGGATTTAATGGATGTGACTTGCATCATGCTTGCTAGCATGGAACCTGAGCTTCAGAAGCTGATGGAACACAAGTCGGCGTACGATATGATCGTACACCTTAAGGAAATGTTCCAAGAACAGGCAAGGCATGAAAGATTTACAGTCACACAGGAATTGAATTCTTGTAAGATGGCTCCAGGTAGCTCAGTGAGTGCACATGTACTCAAAATGAAGAGCTACATTGATAGACTTGAGAGACTTGGTTCTCCTATTAGTAGGGAGTTAGCCACGGATATGATCCTAGGCTCTTTACCTCCTAGCTATAACCAGTTTGTGATGAATTATAACATGCACAAAATGGATACGTCTATAATGGAGCTGCATGGGATGCTTAAGAATGCAGAACAGAACATTAAGACAAACAATAATGTTCTGATGGTTCAAGCGGGACAGGGAAGAAAAAAAGGGAATGGCAATGGCAAACGTAAGGGAAAGGGAAAAGCAAAAGGTCAGACCAATGCTAAAAAGCCCAAATCTCAGAAAAAGGCCAAGCCACCCAAAGAAGGGATTTGCTTTTTCTGCAATGAACCGGGTCATTGGAAAAGAAATTGCAAGCTATATTTGGAGGATCTGAAAAAGAAGAAGGGTAGTGAGACTACCACTTCAGGTATTTATGTCATACAAATCAATTTATCTACTTCTGCATCATGGGTATTAGATACTGGCTGTGGATCTCACATTTGTGCAAATGTGCAGGGTCTCAAGCAAAGTAGAAAGTTGACTAAAGGCGAAGTGGACTTACGCGTGGCAAATGGAGCAAAGGTTGCTGCACTAGCCATAGGAACTTTTGAATTGACTTTGCCTTCTGGACTTATTTTAATTTTAAATAATTGTTATTATGTGCCAGCTATGAGCTGCAACATTATTTCAGTTTCTTGTTTAGACAAGGATGGTTTTAAATTTATTATTGAGAATAATACAATTTCTATCCATCATAGAGACATCTTTTATGGTCTTGCTCATTTAGTGAATGGTCTCTATGTTCTGAACTTTGATGATTCTGATAATAAGTCCATCCATAACATTAATACCAAAAGATTCAAATCTAATAATTTGAATCCAACCTACTTCTGGCATTGTCGCTTGGGACACATTAATGAGAAACGCATATCTAAGCTTCATCAAGATGGACTTCTGAATTCATTTGACTTTGAATCATATGAATCATGTGAATCTTGTTTAATGGGTAAGATGACAAAAGCTCCTTTCACTGGACAAAGGTGAGAGAGCCATTGACTTATTGGCCCTAATACATACAGATGTATGCGACCATTAAGTTCACCTGCTAGAGGAGGTTATTTGTACTTCATTACTTTCACTGATGACTTCAGTAGGTATGGATATCTGTATCTCATGAAGCATAAATCTGAATCTTTTGAAAAGTTCAAGATGTTCAAAAATGAAGTGCAAAATCAACTTGGTAAAAATATTAAGGCCATTCGATCAGATCGAGGTGGTGAATATTTAAACCAAGAATTTTCTGACTATCTTAAGGATTGTGGGATAGTCTCACAATTGACTCCTCCAGGAACACCACAATGGAATGGCGTTTCTGAAAGGAGGAATCGTACCTTATTAGATATGGTTAGATCGATGATGAGTCAGACAGATCTTCCAATATCCTTTTGGGGATATGCCCTTGAAACTGCTGCGTTCATATTAAATAGAGTTCCATCAAAATCAGTTGAAAAGACACCATATGAATTATGGACTGGAAAACGTCCTAGCTTGTCTTTTCTAAAGATATGGGGCTGTGATGCTTATGTCAAACGTCAATTGTCTGACAAATTGGCACCCAAATCTGATAAATGTTTGTTTGTGGGATACCCAAAAGAAACAAAAGGATACTACTTCTACAACCGATCTGAGAACAAAGTGTTTGTTGCTCGTAACGGTCACTTCCTAGAAAGAGAATTTGTCTCTAAAGGAACTAGTGGGAGTAAAGTACAACTCGAAGAAGTTCGAGAACCACAAACAGACATAACACCTTTGATGGATATTCAATCAGACTCACAAAATGTTGTTGAGCCTGCACCACTAGCTGAAGGCCCGCGCAGATCTGGTAGGATTCGTCATGAGCCTTTGAGATATGGATTTCTAGTCACTGACGATCGTGATGTGATACTCATAGATCAAAGTGAGCCCATGTCATACCAGGAAGCGATAAAGGGCCCTGACTCTGAGAAATGGTTAGCAGCCATGAAAACGGAAATGCAATCCATGTATGATAATCAAGTTTGGACTTTGATTGATCCACCTGATGGTGTCAAAACCATTGGGTGTAAATGGGTTTTCAAAAAGAAAACTGACATGGATGGTAAAGTACATACATATAAAGCTCGACTAGTCGCAAAAGGTTTTAAACAAACTCATGGTATAGACTATGATGAAACCTTTTCACCTGTAGTCATGCTTAAATCTATTAGAATTCTCCTTGCTATAGCTGCGTATTATGACTACGAAATATGGCAAATGGATGTCAAAACAGCTTTGAATGGAAGCCTTCTCGAGGATGTGTACATGACACAACCTGAAGGTTTTGACATTCCAGGAAATTCACATAAAGTTTGCAAGCTTCAAAGGTCCATTTATGGATTGAAGCAAGCATCTCGGAGTTGGAATCTTCGTTTTGATGAAGCAATCAAACAGTTTGATTTCATCAAGAATGAAGATGAACCTTGTGTTTACAAGAAAGTTAGTGGGAGCGCAATAGTTTTCTTGGTGCTTTATGTAGACGACATATTACTCATTGGAAACGATATTCCTACATTACAGACCGTAAAAACATGGTTAGGAAATTGTTTCTCAATGAAGGACTTAGGTGAAGCTGCCTATATTCTAGGCATCAAGATCTATAGAGATAGATCTAGAAAGATCATTAACCTGAGTCAAAGTGCATACATTGACAAAGTACTTAAAAGGTTTAGTATGGAAAACTCCAAAAGAGGATTCCTACCAATGTCACATGGAATCAAATTGAGTAAGACTCAATGTCCTGCTTCTAAGGAAGAGCGGGAACGCATGAGTAGGATTCCATATGCCTCGGCTATTGGTTCCATCATGTATGCCATGTTATGCACTCGACCAGATGTCGCTTATGCATTAAGCATCACTAGTAGATATCAATCAGATCCAGGTGAGAGTCACTGGATAGCAGTCAAAAACATTCTAAAGTACTTACGAAGGACTAAGGATGTAGTTTTGACATATGGAGGACAAGAAGGCGATCTGGTTGTTAATGGTTACACGGATGCCAGTTTTCAGTCCGATTTAGATGATTACAGATCGCAATCTGGTTATGTGTTTTGTTTGAATGGAGGTGCTGTAAGCTGGAAAAGTTCCAAACAGGATACAGTCGCAGATTCTACAACAGAAGCTGAGTATATAGCAGCATCAGATGCAGCTAAGGAAGCAGTTTGGATCAAGAAGTTCATTACTTCTTTGGGAGTTGTTCCTAGTATTGCAGATCCTGTAGCCCTCTATTGTGACAACAATGGAGCCATTGCACAGGCTAAGGAACCAAGATCACATCAGCGATCCAAACACATACTCAGACGATACCATCTCATTCGAGAGATCGTCGATAGAGGAGATGTCAAGATATGCAGAGTACACACAGATGACAATGTTGCTGATCCATTGACTAAGCCTCTTTCCCAGTCTAAGCATGATGGTCATACTTGTGCGTTAGGCATCAAATCTGTTGTTAGCCAGGCCTAGTGCAAGTGGGAGATTGCTAGTGATGTGCCCTAGGCCATATGGATTCTTTATCATTTGTATGTTTGTTATCAAGTCATTTTAATTATCAAAGTTATTTTTGGCCTATTTACTTTGGTAATGTTATTCCTTGAATATTTAGTTATACCTTATGTCGTTAAAGTATGTGACTTTAATAGTAGAACCATAAGCTGAATTATAACTTTATTCTAAATTATCCCTAGTCACTCATTATGTGGAATGATAATGAATTAAGACTAGTATGATTGCTGTATGATGATCAAGTTTTACTGATCATGGATATGGGATATCAATTCAGCACATAGATACAAACAGGAGTGTATTGTATTGGATTGACCAACTATAAGAATACTGTATGGATCAATGCAATAAGTATTCTTTTTACAATGTTGTTTTAGTCCTTTGACCTAATGGCACCATGGATTCCTATATAGCAGTTTTCATGTTTTGATTCATCTCTTCATCATCTTTAATCGGATGATTGCAAGAATAAACTTGGGCATGCAATATGTTATATAGAGGAATGTGAGTGTTAGTGAAGGGATTTGTTCATCTCATTAATTTGAGAGAGATATCTATCAGGCCCTTGATGAGTAAGACTGAGAAATGCATGGCCATGCTCGAATGAATTGATAAAGAGTTATCAATATCATTTGTTTAAGTCAGTCAAACTCTAGATTCAAGAAATAAGTAATTAGACAATATAAGAGTGTTTTGATCCACACCTTATGTTTGATTATAAGATATCGTGTAACAAAAGGACTGAATGACTAACTGTTAGTAGGTAAA
This sequence comes from Combretum micranthum, assembly GCA_024138025.1. NCBI lineage: Eukaryota > Viridiplantae > Streptophyta > Magnoliopsida > Myrtales > Combretaceae > Combretum > Combretum micranthum. Next base: position 56,204 of record JAMXBD010003780.1, on the reverse strand, counting down.
GTCGGATCATCGATCTTCACTAAAATTGGGTAGACATAATGTCTTGCTAGAGACCAATTATGTCTTGTAGTCCTAAAAATGTTTAAGAGCTACTACCAATTTTATGTGAACCTACAGGGTCACACATAAAGAATGAATAAGATGGATCTTCGATAATCGTATTGGGAATTGATTAATTATTTATTTGTCGATTTTAATTAGATTAAAATTAACAAATAAATAAATTAAGATAATAAGGATATATATGTCTTTCTACATAAACCCTAATTTGTTCAGGGTAATTTGAAAAGACATAACCCTAATATATCAGGGTAATTTGAAAAGACATAACCCTTATTATATCAGGGTAATATGAAGGGACATAACCCTTCTATATATATTCTTTCTAGGTTAATTTTGATCATCTGACGCTGGCCGTCATTGAGAAAGAAAATTCGTAACCTAGAAAGAGAGTGTGAAGGATTCCCAAAGGTCGAAATTTTCGACGTGCTAGCACACACGAAGATCCAATTCATTCGCGTGGATACCGGTAGAGGGAGTTAGTGTAATCTGCATCTCCTTGATCCCATCATCAAAAAAAGGTACACGATTCCCTTTTCTTTCTGATTTAATTGGAACGCTTGGATCCGATTGGGAATTAAAAAAAAAAAAAACGATTTTCCGCTGCACGATTCAGATTTGGATCGTAAATTCCCAACATTACCTTCATACGCCCTATAGCAAGGCGCATGGTGTATCTCCACTCCTTTGTGTTTTGCAAAACGTGTTCCATGATCCTTGTCTGATCCCAAATGTAAATTTCAACTCCATTACTTCTCTGAATTCCTTCTTTTCGAGACAAATATATTCCCTTACAAAATAAGCATCCCTTAAAAAAAATTACTCTTACTTAGGCAAAAAGACGAAGTCATAAAAAAAAATTAAGAACAAAAGAGAGTGAGAATGCTTCTCCAAAACTGCTGTATTTAATGCCGTTAGCTCGACGTAATGAGATGATCAAGTTCATGTGGGTATGAAGAGAAGGTTGATTTCTTCTCTTTCTTCAAAGCTCTTATAATGTCCCAAGTAAAGCTTCAACCTTTGCCCATTCACTATGAGAACGCCTTTCTCTGGATGTTCCAATTCAACAGTACCATAGGCGAAGACTTGCCTTACTTGAACTAGCCCAGACCATCTAGATTTTAGCTTCCTCATAAATGAACTCAACTTGGAATTGTACAATAGGACCGAGTCACCCTCCTTGAATTGTTTTGACTTTTGAATTCTCGAATCATGAAGCGTCTTAGCTTTTTCCTTATAGATGTGCACATTATCATATGCCATAAGTCTCCATTCATCAAATTCGTTGAGTTAGATCTTTCTTTGTTCTTCAACCTTGTCCAAATTTAGATTTACTGTTCTAATAGCCCAGTAAGCCTTGTGTTCAATTTCAATTGGAAGATGACACGGCTTCTCATGGACTAGTCTATAGGGAGTAAACCCAAGAATAGTCTTATAGGCTATCCGATATGCCCATAGAGCCTCATCCAACTTCTCTGCCCAATTTTGCCTATGGTTTGCAACTGATTTTTCCAAAATCCGCTTCAACTCCTTATTAGAAAGTTCCACTTGTTTGTGGGTTATAAGGAGTTGCAAGTCAATGTATCACCCCATACCTTTTGAGTACGTTATCAGTTTGAGCATTACAAAAGTGTGTACCTTGGTCACTAATTAGTGCCATTAGAGCTCTTAATCTACAAAAAAAGCTTCTTTAAAAATTTTACTAACACCATGGCATCATTTTTTGGAAAAGCTTGCACCTTAACCCACATGAAAACATAATCTACAGCTACAAGTATATATTTATTCCCAAATGAAGGGGAAATGGCCTTATAAAATCAACGGCCCAAACGTCAAATATTTCACACTCAAGGATGTATTGTTATGGCATTTCATCTCTTTTAGAGATATTTCCATATCTCTGACATCCATCACACTGGGCTACATAGCTTTGAGCATCTCTAAACAATGTCGGCCAATAAAATCCCACTTCTAATACCTTATGAGCTGTTGAGTTGGCACTATGATGTCCTCCAGTGAGTCCAATATGGCAATGAAATAATATTTTCCATCCATTTTCATTAGATACAAACCTCCTAATCATTTGATCTGCATAAATGCGAAACGAATATGGATCTTCCCATAAGTAGTGTTTCAAATCAGCAAAAAGTTTCTTCTTTTGTTGGCGACTAAGATCCTTGGGCAAAACTTTTACTGCAAAGTAATTGGTGATGTCGCTAAATCAAGGAACATTAGATTCCTCAATCAAGCACACAAAGAACAATCTCTCTTGTGGAAACTCATCAATGTCTGTTTCATGTAACTTCTGGAGATGAGGGTTTTCAAGTCTGGATAAGTGATTAGCTGCTAAATTCTCAGCTCCTTTCTTGTATTTTATTTCAAGATCAAACTCTTGAATAAGTAAAATCCACTTGATAAATCGTAGCTTAGCATCTTGCTTTGTCAACAAATACTTTAAGGTAGAATGATCTGTGTACACTATCACCTTCGTCAGAATAAGATAGGAGCGGAATTTAACAAAAGCAAAGACAACCACCAATAACTCCTTCTTAGTAGTTGTATAGTTCTCTTGTGCGGGTGTCAATGTTTTGCTAGCATAATGAATTGGTTCGAAATGCTTATCTTTGCGCTACCCTAAAATAGCACCCACGGCTTAATTAGTAGCATCACACATAATTTCCAAAGGGAAGATTCCAATTTGGAGTAACCATTATAGGAGCATTAGCGAGTTTATACTTGAGAGTATTGAATGCATTTGAACACTCTTAGGTAAACTCAAAAGACACATCCTTCTCCAACAGTTTCATCAATGGCCGTGTAATCTTTGAAAAGTCTTTTATGAATCGTTGATAGAAACCCGCATGACCAAGAAAACTCATAATAGCTTTCACTGAAGTTGGTAGTGGTAGTTTAGAAATGACCTAAACCTTTGCATCATCCACTTCAATACCTTTCTTAGACTTTGTGCCCTAAGACAAGTCCTTCTCATGCCATGAAGTGGCACTTTTCCCAGTTTAATACCAAATTGGTATCTTCACAACGTTGCAAGACCAATTATAAATAGTGAAGACATTCATCAAAAGAGTTGCCATAAACTAAGAAATCATCAATATACACTTCGATACTTTCTCCTACCATATCTTCAAAAATTACTAACATACATCCTTAGAAAGACGTTGGAGCATTACATAAGCCGAAAGGCATTCAATGATAAGCAAATTAACGAACGGACATGTAAATGCTGTCTTTTCCTGATCTTCTAGGGAAATGGGAATTTGAAGATATCCGGACATCTCATCTAGGAAACAATAATAAGCGTGTTTGGTTAGTCGTTCTAGCATCTGATCTATGAATGGAAGTGGAAAATGATCCTTGCGAGTTCCTTCATTGAGTTTGTGATAATTAATATAAACTCTCCAGCCAATGACAATCCTCATAGGGATGAATTCATTATTCTCATTTGGTACCACTATCATGACACCTTTTTTTGGAACTACTTGCACTAGACTTACCCATGAACTGTCGAAAATTGGATAGATCATCCCGGCATCAAGCAATGTAATAACCTCTTTCTTCACCACATCCTTCATGTTGGGATTTAACCTACGTTGAGATTGAACCATGGGTTTGATAGAATCTTCCATGAAGGTCTTATGTGTGCAAAACGAAGGACCGATCCCTCTTATGTCTGTAATTTTCCACACAATAGCCTTATTGTGTTGGCTAAGAACATGAAGGAGTTTGTTCCTTTTATCCCGATTAAGATCTAATGCAATAATAATTGAAAGTTTGGAATCCTTTTCCAAAAATGCATATTATGGATAATCAAGCAACTGCTTTAGCTCTAATTCAGGTGGTTGTTCTATAGAAGGTTTCAATTTATGTAAAGTGGACTCATTGATGGCTTCAAAACCCCTTTTGTTCCTCTATTCTTCACTAACATCAGGCTGAGATTGAATTACTTCACATAATGAGTTGCCCTCTCCCCCTTGATCTCCATTCATCAAACAAAAATCTAAAGCATCACTGCTTAAGAGTTTTTCCAGTGAATCTGAAATAGCTAAATCAAGGTAGTCAACAGCGTAGTAGGTATCATCATGATGTAGGCCTTGTTTGAGTACTTCCGGCATTTTCATAACAATTTCTTCATCACCCACTCTCAACACCAGCTTCCCATCTCCAACATCGATGATAGCCTTGGCAGCAGCAAGAAATGGTCTCCCTAATATGAGAGGAACTTCCACATCATATTCCATATCAAGGATAACAAAATCAACTAGAAAAATGAAATAATGTACTTTGACTAGCACATCCTCCACTACACCGTGAAGGAACTCTACCGATCTATTTGTTAACTGCAAGCTCATTTTAGTTGGTTTAGGATCTCCTAAACCTAACTCCCGAAACAGGTGGTATGGCATGAGGTTTATACTAGCACCCAAATATGCTAAAGCTCTTTCTTCAGATAAATTCCCAATCAAGTAGGGAATAGTGAAGCTGTCAGGGTCCTTGAGCTTCCTTGGAATCTTATTTTAAATGACTGCAGAACATTCTCCTCCAATGGTGACGGTAGAAATTTCATCCAACTTCCTTTTATTGGTCAAAAGCTCCTTTAAAATTTTGGCATATCCTAGCATTTGTGACAGTGCCTTTACCAATGGAAGATTAATGTGCAGCTGCTTGAAAATTTCCAAGAATTTGCCATAATGTTCCTCCACCTTATCCTTCTCGAGCCTAGCTGGATATGGAATAGTAGGCTTGAATTCTTAAGTTGAGTGCAATGATGGTTTATATACTGTTGAGCTCTCAGGTTGCTTCCCCCTTTCCTTGGCAGCAGGTTGCTCTCTCATTGGTTTAGTCACTCTACTTGTATCTGTTAGCATCTCAAATTGTAATTGCTCGCTACTCCTCAAAGTGACTGTTTTGACAGGTTCCCTGACATTTAGCTCTGTACTTCCTGGTAAAGAACCATGAGGCCTTTCAGAAAGTAATTTGGCTATTCGCCCAACCTGAGTTTCCAAATTATGTATGGAAGCTCCTTGGTTCCTGTGAGCTGTCTCCTGATTTCTTAATATAAAGTCTAACGATTTCTGCCTTTCATCTGAATCTTGGACAATTGCTAACAAATCTTCTATTGGTCGCTTAGAACTCTGACCAGGTGGCCTCTGATATCCATGAGGAGGATTAGAGTTTCCTTTCTGAATGTTACTGCTATTGCTCCATGAAAAATTTGGGATGATTTCTCTATCTTGGATTGTAAGTACAGTTGTAAGGATCGTTCCGAAGCTGAATTAGGTTTCCTAAGTAATCTACTTGCTTCTTCCCTAAAGGAAGGCTCTACAACAGCTAATTACTGTTGAGAAATAGCCAAACCATCTATTTTCTCGACAAAGCTTCCACTTTAGACATTATTGTGGTAACCACATCTACATCTATAACACCTGTAGGTTGCTTCTCTCTACTTCTGGTGTGTGACCACTCATAGTTGTTTATGGCCATATCTTGAAAGAGAGTTAAACTTTCTTCAGCAGTTTTTTGGTTCAAAGTACCATCGGCCACGACATCTATCATTTGCCTAGTTTGATAATTAAAATTGTTGTAGAAGATCTATACTTGAAGCCACTATGGAATACCACGGTGAGGACACTTTCTCATTGACTCCTTAAAGCGCTCCCATGTTTCATAAAGTGTTTCGGACTCATGTTGGCGAAAGGATTGAATCTCGGCTTGGAGTTTAGTAGTCTTTAAGGGAGGAAAGAATTTGTCCATAAACTTTTAGTCAACTCTTGCCAAGTGGTAATAGAACCCCTTGGTAGTGAATTTAGCCATTGCTTGACCCTGCTTCTTGAGGAGAATGGAAAAGGTATGAGATAAACAGCATCTTCGCTCACCCCATTGAATTTGAACATGTCACAAATCTCCAAAAAGAGCTACATGTGTGTGTTCGGATCCTCATCTTCCAAGCCATCAAATTGAGCATATTGTTGAACCATTTGAATAACACCTGGCTTGAGCTCAAATTTATTTGCTTCCACTCAGGGTCGAACTATACTGGAGTTAACATCCACCAAATTTGGTCTGGCAAAATCAGAATTGGTTCTGCAATTGTCAGGCATTGGATTGAGCTGATGAGTAGGATCATCTGCCGGATCAGTCATCTTCTCTCATGGTAATTCCTCCTCAGCAATTGTTGATGAAGATTCGGCTATCTGCTTGCTTCAATTGTAATGCCTTAAAAAGTTCTCTCTGGCTCTGGATTGAAGTCAGTAAGTCCCCTATAGCGGCTTCTGGTCATACATTGTAAGAACACAACTCCAATCAATTAGAAGCTAACAAGTGTCCAAAGAGAAGAAAACGTAGGTGAGATAAATAAAGAACAAATGACTAGATTAACAAGTAAAAAGTATTTCTAATATTAGCAAAATCTCCCCGGCAAACGATGCAAAAAACTTGATCGTAGCCAATCGTAGTTCTAATATTTTAATTACCTATTCTAAGTTCTTACTACAATGCAATAAGCAAGTGTACCTATCGCGAACGTAATATAATGTTAAGTACAGGGTCCTTTCGCAGGGAACACTAATTACTAGTACTAAGTTTGTTTCTGTTATCTAGCCGACGATTTAGGAGGATTAGAGTTCTATACTATTAACTGGATGAATACTAAAATATTACTTAAACTAAACTAGGATTACTTTTCAACAACAAGCAAGGCTTAATTCAGTTATCTTAGCAACCTAGGTCTCATTCTATTCCCATCTACCATGTGAATCATTAGGAGATAAAGTCATCATTATTGAGTTCTCGAGCTGTAGAGTTCCTTGATACAAACTAATAACTCTCTCAAGTTTCTCAGTTTATCTAATCCTAGATCTATCAATTAGGATCTCTCCTTAATCAATCGCAACCTAAAATTGCATGAGACGCTTAAACTCTTTTATTACTTGATTAAGAAATGGAAGATTTTTGCTATTCTATCTCTAAAATCACCAACAATTCTCAACCATTGCATAGATTTGACCATAAAAGCAATTGCTCAATTGACTTAAATGATATCAAGCATCAAGCCCGTACTTCGGATATATGAACTCAAAATAACCAAATAAGAACAAGCAATGGAACACGAGAACATCAAAATAACTTCACTGAGAACAAATCTTCGTTACATGGTAGAATGGTGTTCATATGAGATATAGATCATGGTTTACTCTTCCACAATATCAACAATGAAAGTATAAGAAGCAATAGAGAAACCATGGTCCATGATTACAACCCTAAAAGATTGGATCTCGAATGCTTCAATAAATGGATTTCCTTAGCTTGTTGGCTTGTTATCACTCCAATAAAAAGAAAGAAAAATATAATATTCTAAAACCCTAACTTTCGTCCACTTCTCTCTCATCATAAATATATATATATATATATATATAGGAATGGGATAAAGAGACGTGAGAAAAGTCAAGCAAGTGGGCGTCGTAGCTTCATACGCCCCTCACCACGCCCCGTGGCAAAGGGCGTAGTGAATTATGTTCCTCATTTTGGTCTAGCATGCCCCTTGATATGGGGCGTAGTGACTTATTCTGCCTTTTTAGCTCATACGCCCCTTGCTACGGGGCGTGGTAGGAGGCGTGGCGAGCTTTGCTTCTTGTTCCTTCTTGTTTTCCTTGTCACTTCAACTTATTTTCTTCACCAGTGGGTTTTTAAGACCTGAAAGTAACATTTTGATCAATTAAGCACGATTCCAAATGATTTTCAATCAAATTACAACCAAGAGACTCCACATTGAAAGTGAGCGCTTTCAATATTTTTTCTCTTTTCTCTTTTTCATTTTTTCCTTAATCATATTAAATCATCATGGATTAGATATATCTATTCTGCTTTGTGTTGATATTAAGCTTCTTTTGTCATCGATAATGTCATTGTTTATAATAATATTGACATGAAACTTTTTGCAATGGCTATAATTATAACTATATGTAAATTTTGCTATAAGATTTGTTCCTAAAAATTAGTTATCTTGCGGCCAATTTCCATTACGTGAATGAACAAAACATAATATATTTTGACATCAAATTTATGGTTTATTTTTCTTGTAGTTATTTTTATTTGCAACGAAATAGGTTTTACATTCTTTCTCTCTAAACTAAATCAATTTAGAAAGAACCATTGAAGAAGTCATTGTTAAGCCAAAAGGCAAGTTATACTTTTCAAACAAGGACAAACTCATGTTATAAGATATCGATCCATATAGTTTACTTAAGTCATTATAATGTTCTATTGTCATTCTTCTTTATTCCTTATGTCTTTTTAGATGGTTTATGTATTATTGATTATTTTTTCAATTTGTCTATTATGCACATAGTTTCTTTAAGTTAATGATTAAAGTAAAAAAAAAAAAATATATACGACTTTACTTAAATTTTACACATGCAATGCAGGTGCAACACTGCTAGTATACTATAAATAGATTACATAAACCCCTAATTTTTTAAAAAGTCTAACACTTGCCCCCTTCAATAGATGTGGGTTCTACTCATTTTAATGAATTGTTATCTATGTGTATATTAAAAAGTGAAACACGTGTATACCCTTTCTATAATAAATAATCACTAATGTATAATTGATATGAAAAAATTATCAAATTACTTTGTGAAATCGCATTTCTAAATCAAGATATACAAAATTTATATGTAGATCGCATTAATGATACGTGATATCATGTTCTGGTACAGTACCTAAATCATGTTTTATAGTTAAGATATATTATTTTAAATACAAATCATGATACACATCTATGACTCGTTCACTTTGCAGTGTGGAATAAGAAGGGAATGAAATTTCAATTCAAAAGGAATGCAATAGGATTGTATTGGCTATTACAATGTTTACTTGGTATAAAAAGTAAAACAAGTATTTATTGGAGTAAAATGTGAAATATCTACAATGCCCCTTATATTTATTATGGAGAAATGATAATTATATAGGTAATATTTTCAAGACAATGGTATTTATGAAAATGTTGAAAAAAAAAAGTTATTGCTTTCAAGTGAACACTGTAAAGCATATTTGCATAGAACAAGAAGGGAATGAATAATCATTCATGCTAAGTGAACAGGTAGTTAGTCATGAACTAAATACAGCATAGTTAATAAGGTCATGTAGGTTGGGTTCGATTTTTTTGCTTTGCATAATGTGCATTGTTTTCATGATGTGCACTTTTTCCATGCACAATGTGTATTGTTTTTGTTTTTGTTTTTCATAATGTGCACACTTTTCAACAGCGTGCATTGTTTGCCTTAATTGCACAATGTGGACTATACAATTTACTTTTTCATGATGTGCACATTTTTTCACCTTCTGCAATGATTTTTAATTTTTCATTGTATTTTGATTTTTTTAGGTACTACGAATGAATAATGCAATTTTCATCTTATATTATTTCTATTTCGCGTATTTATGATGCAATACATGTGTAATTATATAATTGTTACATATCACATATATAAATCACGATTTTGAAGCTGCATACTGATAATTATTCTCAATTTGACCTTTTTTAGTAAATTATTTCGTAAATTAAATACTACTTGATGATGGCATGGCGTATTGTCTAGTTTTACAAACTATTTTTTTAAATTAAATACTTATAAACCCAACTATTGCAGAAAAAAAAAACTTAATAAATATTGTGACACATTAATAAAAAAGAAAAGAAGCATAACTCTGGGAACAACATCTAATTCCATCAGTACTTATAGTGCTCTTCTTATAAGGCTTATTATAGTGATGAGCACGAAACATTAGTGATAAATATAAAAGATTATGAGCACAAATATTTTGAGGAAAAAGATTTAGATATAAAAGATTTAAAAAAAATTGATAAAAAAAAACCATCTTCATAATTTACTCAAAATGAGCTCACTATTACTGATAGTCGAATAATCTTTAAATCATTGTAAAAAACATCTTTTTTAACATATATAGGATTTTCTTTTTAGATCAAAACATTTTAAGGGTTTCTTTGTTAAACTACTTCTTGGCTATTCAAGAATTGGTTCAAAGTAATTACAATATAAAAATCTCTTGGATCACTACAAAGGATATCATATGTGAGAACATTTTTTTTTCTTTTGGATTAAATCACATATTTTAAAATAAAGATCTATGTATTTACCATCAATATTTCTTTGACACCAAAATAAAGATATAAACTTTTTTCATTGCAAGTGATCCTTTTTTTTTTTTATCTTTTAGACTATTCTTTTTTTTTCTTTTTGTTTTGTTTTTCCAATAGTAATAGTATTTGATTCAATAATTTGGTTTATAAAATAGGTCATATGATATAACATTTATTTTTCATATTTATTATTCAAGTATGATCTAATGTACACATATATAATAATTCATTAAAATAAGTAGGACTCGCATCCATTTGAGGATGGTTGGTGCAAACTTTTTAAAAAATTATGGGTTAGTGTAATTTTAATAGCTTCAAGAAATGCCCGTGTAATTTATATTTTCTTTCTCTCTTTTAAGAGGAAAAGGAAAATAATATTATTAATTTTAAAAAAATACAAAAATGCTACTGGAACAAAAATAATCTTAATTTTAGACGAAATCTCTTGAAAAGATAAGATTATAAGTAAACGATCTTATCCCTTAAAAAAAAAGGACTAAAAAGCTTAGATGATTACCGTTTTTTATGGTTACATGCCATCACCGCAAACCTCTAGGAATTTATATTATAATTGTTATTTCCTCTTTTTCTATTTTATTTTATTTTATTTTTAGATTATCATCATTTCATTTCCTTTGGTCACATCACTATGAACACCCATCCTTCATTTCTTTATCCGTACAGTATTGATTAACAAAAGTCACCACCTCTCTATCTCTCTTTCCCTCGGGGTCATATATACATTTATATAAATATAACAAGCATGAAACATTTACTTATTATTTCTCCAAATAAAAGTCACATCGATAACTCCCTATTGCTCCTCCATTCTAAATATCCTCTTCTTTCCTTATGACATTTCCTAAACGAAATGGAAAGATGGTGTCTTTTGTTCGTCAATAGTATGTCGAGCAATAAGAGGGATGGGTGACCAGCCCCTTGAGAAAGGAAGCAAAATGATAATAGTCTAAAGAAAATAAAATAGAAAAAGGAAAATGAAAATTCTAATGTAAATTGCTAGAGATTTGATAGCGATGGCATGGTTTACACAGTATTCCTAAAAAAAAAGGCAGCTATCAAGAGACAAGATAACTAGAAATTACACTGATTTCATCTCTTCAAAAGGTGATATCAACTTGTTTAAAACTGAAGTTATATTTGTTTTAGTAGCATTTTTGTAGTTTTTTATTAATAATATTATTTTCCTTTTCGCCTCTTTTAAGGATAATTATTCGATAAGATACATAGGAAAAAAATAATTGTAATACTTTAGTTTCTATTTTTTTTGGCATGAATAAAATAGATTCACTTAAAATCATAGTCGTCAATTTTGTAATTTTACTAATACAATCTGCGGGTTTATCAATTTATGAGATCTTATTTTGGGTCGACTCGTGTATAGAATAGTTTTTTTTTTTTAGAATCCTATGATTTTAATTAAGTTTACACGTGAATTAGGTAGAATCTTATGTTTTTAACCGAGTTTACTAAATTTACTTGTATGAAATCACATAGGGGTGGAAACATGTCTACGGTTCTTAAAAAAAAAAACAGAATAAATACAAATTATAGCAAAAATTACCAATTTGCCACCTCTATATCGCATGTTAGAAAATAGATATAATGACGATACTGAGTCGAGCTTATAAACATAGTTATATCGCATATTGGTGAAAAGATATAGGTTTAAATGTATATTGCATGTTGGTCACGTGATACACATTGAATAATTACACGCGTCAACATGCAAAACACAAAAAAAACCTTTATATCGCATATTCAACATGCAATATAGTAATGGTAATTATGTATTTTTTTTTATCCAAGTTGTATTTATGTGATTTATTTTAAATAATGGTTAAACATGAAATAATCTCAATCAAATAGGTTGGAATATAAAAATGCAGCCATATGTTTTTAAGCTCATTAACTATTAGGATGATGCATGCTTTTTTATCGTATTTCAATTTATTCGTCTTATATTTATGGAATTCACTTAAGTCGAGTTATGATTATAAAGTTTACAAGAAAATCTATTTATTTCTTTTATATAATTACATATTTAAAATAGGTTGATAAGTTATATCTACCTAACTTATTTAAATCAAAATAATATAAAAGAATTTAATTTTGACTTTGCCTACTCAATTTCTTATGTGTGTTATATTATGCATTAAGTGTTATTATAAAAAAAGAGTGTTAGATTCTCTTTAAGTATGCTTTGATGACAACAAAAGTGAGAAAAAAAAACTACTAATAACTCTTTATGTGTGCATGAAATTATTTAGAAAAATAAGATGATGTTATAAAGAGTACTAGAATTCTAGAGCTTACTAAACAACAAACACTGGACAGTCTAAAGAAGCAAGTTTACAACAAAGGTTACCTAAAGCATTGGTCTAGAAGTGATGAGAAAAATTTCAACCCATCCACAAGACATTCATAATGTGTTTTAAATATTCATTAATTATGATTCCAAGACTAACTCCAAAAGATTAATATATTTAGGTACTGGCTATTTGAAGAAACGGTATGATTACTAACTCTCCAAATAAAAACTATACAAATTCAAACTATATAAAATCAATTACCAGAATGTTGACGTAAAATTATATATAGTAGACAAGATTATAATACTTACATAAGAGTCGCAAGTACAATCTACAACTTCTGTGTTTGTATTAAAACACGAGACATTAGAGATGAATGCAGATTTTTTACTAGTTTAATGAAAAAGTGAGGTCTTGATGGAAAAGCATCAACAAAAAAGAAAAAGAAGACAGGACATCACCACAAGGCATTGTGCCTATTGAGAGTGTAAAAGAATGGAAAATAAATTGACGAAAGCAACAACAAAAACAACGAAAAGAATAACAAAGTGAAATATATGCATGTGTGAATCACTGCTAAAAGATGCGATTCATTAACATTTAACATAAATCGCTCCTTCTATATTGATTTAGCACCACAGAACTTTTGCTAAATTGCATATTGCACATGCAATTCATATAGAAAAATGTGAATCGTATGTTTTACATGTGATTTTAGATTGGTGTATTAGCAATTGTTTTAATGTAATTAATATTTTTGTATTTTTTTTTAGTTTGTAGATACGTGTTTTACCCCTAATTATTTATCGAAGTTGCAGCAAGTTTATTACAAGTTTTTGAAGTTATCAAAATTAGTTTTGATTTCTAGAAGGTTCATCTGATGTCTGAGCTTAAGTATGATTATTTCATATGACCTAAAGGCGGTTTTGAAAAAATTTAAATCAATATTACGTGATGAGCTGAACAATAAAAGAGACGAAATCAAGATAATTATCAAAGAGAATATAGGGTGTTAAAATGGTGGGATGTATTTTGTTGACCTCGTCTAATTGAAACAAATTAGTTATCAATTTAAATTTGTCAAATAATATTATAGGAGATATCTTAGCAACCGGTCGCAACACTTGGAGGAATTTCAAGCAAAGTTAGTGGTCAAATAACTGGAAGGTAGTGTTCATGTGATTAAATTAATCTCCTTATCTGAGTTATCCCTAATCTAGCCATTACAACAAATTATAAAGCCTGGATATTAAAAAGTAAAAAAAAAAAACACGAGTTTTTTACAAGCTATTCCATACACTAAGCTGCTGCATTTCAAGAATAAAAGATATACACTACTAAGAAACTACTACTTGCAAACTGCTGATCTAATATCATATTCTCATAACTCTTTTGTAATTATTTTTTAACCTTGCTCATTGCTTTGTTTAGTTAATGAACCGTAGTGTGTCATTCATTTTTATTATATTACAAATGGACTCTATAATCAATGATAGCTTACAAATAAACTAGGAAGGTTTAATTAAGGAAATTAAGTCAAAGTTGTTGGCAACCATCTATAATCAAGTACTTTTGGATTTAGTAGAACATCCCAACATAGTTTATGAGGTCCTCGGCTTTAAGTTGGAATAGAGTGTTGTAAGTACAGTACAGGGACAAACCACTATATATCGCCGTGTTCAAGCTTTTCTCTTCCTTTTCTCTTTAGTCTTGCGCATATTATATACGTGTTCAAGTTTATGTATTGCAATTGCTATTATACGCCAGCATTGATAAGTAATAAAAGGGAATTTTATAAATTGTTTAAAAAAGTTCTAATTTTTCAAAGTAACAAATTTCAAACCGTCCCCGCACCCCCTCTCTCTCCACCCCCCCCCCCCTCCTGGTTACTTAATCGAGACTGACAAAGATAATTTAATTTCATTATGCCTTATAAGTATATTTATAGTTTTTCAAAGCTATTTTGTGTAAGATGTAAAATCTACGTTTTAATTCGACGTTTATATTCTATAAACCCCTAACAATTCAACATGGAATCATGAGTTTGGCAACTTTGCTGAGATAAATGGGAGTCGAAGCTGTCCTAGTACCTAACTAAGCACCGTTCAAAGTTCAACAATTTCGCAAGTCCAAATTATCTATTAAGAAAGAGCTGACCTATGCAGCACCAACTCCAATAGCGTCTTATCTCATCTCCCTTGATCTATTGCTAATTAAATGAATCCAATTTATTCATGTAAAAAAATATAAACTAATAGTCTATTTTAAGAATTATTTTCGATCTTGTCTCATTTTTGCAATTCTTTTGTTAAATTATTTTTTCCCTTTATCCCTATCTTCTACCATGCGTACATTTATATGGACGATTGGTTCAATTGAATGTTGGAAAGTTGGTGAGGCATGCTATTATTTCATTAAATTTCGTTTGACCTCGAAACACAAAATTTTTACAAGTTTGATAATGATCTTTTACATAGTACAACACATTTTCACATTTCTTTAAGTATTTATATACTAGTTTTTTCAATGTTTGTGATTTCATAATTTGTAAAATGAATATTATATGACCTAAAACTTTTTATTGTTGGGAAGATTTATGTTGCAACTTCCAAGCAAATTTTGTATATTTATCTTTTTATTACCATTATATGTGGGAAAAGGGTTCAAATCTAATAAGTTCCCACTGAAGATTAATGTTGTTTTAATCTCCCTATCTTAAATTTTATTTGACCTCAAAACACAAAATTTTTACATGTTTGATAATGAACTTTTACATAGTACAACACATTTTCACATTTCTCGAAGTATTTATATATTAATTTTTTCAATGTTTGTGTTTTCATAATTTTGCAAAATGAACATTATATAACATAATACCTTTTATTGTTGGGAAAATTTGTGCTGCAACTTCCAAGCTAATTTTTGTATATTTATCTTTTTATTTACCATTATAGGTGGGAGAGACAAGCTTAATCATTTACTTTTAGAATTATTTTCGATCTTGTCTCATTTTTACAATTCTTTTTTTAAAATATTTTTCCTCTTATCCTTATCTTCTACGATGCATGCAAATGTATGGATGATTGGTTTGGTAGAGTGTTGGAAAGTTGGTGAGGCATGCTATTATTTCATTAAATTTCGTTAACCTCAAACCACAAAATTTGTACATGTTTGATAATGAACTTTTACATAATATAGCACATTTTCACATTTCTCGAAGTGTTTATATACTAATTTTTTCAATGTTTGTGACTTCATAATTTGTAAAATGAACATTATATGATCTAAAACCTTTTATTGTTGGGAAGATTTAAGTTGCAACTTTCAAGCTAATTTTTGTTTATCTTTTTATTTACCATTATAGTTGGGAGAGGGGGTTCAAATCTAACCAGATAAATGGGAGTACAAGTTGTCTTAAGTACCTAACTAAGTACCAATTCCAAGTTCAACAATTTCACAAGTCCAAAATTATCTATTGAGGAAGAGCTAACCTATATAGCACTAACTCCAATATTGTCTTTATCTTATCTCCTTTGTGATTTATTACTATTAAATGAATCAACTTTACTCACGTGAAAAAAATATAAACTAAAGCATCACAGTTGTTTTTTGTATTTATTTTATTAGATCGTTCCTCCTATCTTTCTTCTCCCAATAACCATCCCCAATGCTAGTAATCCCTCGCCCCGCTCTCACTCTCTAAAAAAATCGTTCCCACCATTTTTTTTTAATAAAACTCACTTCCATCATCGTTTATCCCTTGTTTACTCCATGAGAAACATCATCGTTTTATCTCACTTTGCACTCTACCCATCCGCCTCAACCCACATAATACTCCTTCCATCAAACTACCCCCATATACCTTTACCTCTATTCCACCTCATCCATGGCAATATTTATTACAAAACTTCACCTCTATTCCACTCATCCATGGCACTATTTATTACAAAGCTTCATCGTGAAGTTGGACAAAAAATTATTAGGAAGAAATTATATTTCATGGTGTAATATCTCCTCTATCTATTACTAAAGATTGTGCTTAGATTATTATCATAAATAAAAGTATTTTTTTTAGTACGAGCTATTTTGTTTGAGTGGGATTATATGATGGATTAATGGATTTCCCAAATAGTTTATACGTTTCTATAACGGTTTTGTTAATTCTAAACTTTGATTACTTCCATTTCAATGTACATGGGATAAAATCGTCTATAAATATATTATGATTAAGTGTTTGTGATACTTGAGAGGGATTCGAAAACCTAATTGAAATAAAAAATACTATTTCAAAACCAACACGGACACATGGAGTTTGGTTCAAGTCATCAAATCTACCACTACACAGAATTTGGCTTTAGAGACAAAAAATTCTGTCTCTGAAAGTGAAAAATCTGTCTCTAAAGACTTTCAGAGACAGATTTTCCGTCGCAAATTTTGTCTCAAAATCATCATCGTAATTCTTTTAGAGACAGATTTATTTTCCGTCGCAAATTTGCTACGGAATTTCTGTCGCAAATCTGTCATTGTTTTATAATTAGTTATTTTTTAAATATCCAATTAGTAAATATTAAATAAAATTATTCCGTCACAAATCTGTCTCTGATTCTAAGACAAATTATTTAAAAAATACTCATTTGCCTCTTATTTATCCTTCCCAGCAGGTCACCCATCATAGAATGCTACATTCTAAGCACACTTAACATTGAAGTTTTCACAAGCATTAAACCGATAAACCAATTCATATCTTCATAATTGTGGTTTAGGATAGGCACACGTGTTTGAGCTACAAATTCAATCAAAGTAACATGACTTGTGAGATAAATGCGTTATTTACTTATTGGTCATGGATGAATTACTCGAATCATGTTCATGTTATAATTAAAATTTTTTATTTGAGATGAAAGTATATTCTCGTGGGTTTAATCACGGCCCGTCTAGTACACTAGCTGATGATTTTTATACTCTAAAATAGGTTTTAAGAAAAGTGTTGTACTTCTTGATGTTTTTGAGTCGTACATCTTTTTTTCCCCTTTGCTCTTATTCTCAACTTTCTACCCCTTCAACAACCACACCACCCCAGACCCCACACAAACCCAACCCCCCCCCCCCCCCCCCCCCCCCCCCCCCCCCCCCCCCCATACACCACACACACACACAGAGTTTGTTTTTTTAAATTTTGAATAGAGGCTTATTGGTTTTTCAACAATGCTTCAATACTCTATAAATGAATTTTAGGTACTTGAATGAAATATGTGAGAAGCCTTTCCGAAACTTGGTAGAGAATACTTAAATCATAATGATCGTTGAATAGGATCTAGTATTGATTATTCCACGAGGACTTTGATCATCTCTCCATGATAGACTATAATTATGTATTGGGATTGTTTTGGAGCATGGACACTCAAACAATCAACTTGCTCAATGTACTCTTTGTACCCCTTCATATTGGATTCGCCAAACAACACCCAAGTTGTCGTGTGCAACCAATAACCCATTAAGCTTTCTATTCCAAACTTGCACCCATGCCAGAAGTGCTATGGCAACATGTACACCATAAAATACATTGGTTATTAATTGACAACTCTTCAATCGTTTCCAATACTTGTTTTGTTCTTGTTGTATTTATAAACCTTCAACAATGCACCAATCACTTGCTTTCTTTCTAAATATAAACCACCACAAACTGTATAAATCTCCATCTATAAAACAATACAATGATGTGACACCTCCTTGATAACTCCTCCAAACTCTCTGTGTATCATATAAGGTTTTCTGGTGCCAATTAAACAAAGCAAAATTGCCATTGATCAATTTTGCTATTTTGCAAGCAGAAAAGATCAATATAGAAAAGTTTCATCCGATGCAACCCAAGTTGTTATGAAACTTACAGGAAGATAATTTGACCATTGCTTCACCCTGCCTCTCAACGACAATGGAAATAACCAAAGGCGTATCTCATCGTTGCTTACTCCATTGATGTAAAATGGGGTCACAAATCTCTAAAAATCTTGCAATGCAAACATTGAGATCTTCAACCCATAGTCTATTGAATCGTACCAATTGTCAAACCATCTATATCATATTAGGCTTTTATCCAAAATTTGTTTTACATCAACCATGGATTTAATAATACTATACATGATTTCAATTAATTGAAGCTTTTATATAGTTTAACATTGTGCAGTTGTGGTTGATCTTGATTATAGTTCAACACAAGCTCTTGATTGTTGTTCCAAGGAAAATCCTTTATGAGTTCCTGTAAATGCAAATCTTAAAGTTGGAGCCCTTCAAACAACTTGAGGAGAAGAAAGAAGAAAGAAACAAGGAAGGAGGGAAAGAAGGAATTGTAAGGTTAGTAAGGTAATCAATGTTCTTAATATTGCGATCATTGACAACTGTGACAAAGACTTGATTGAAAAGACAAGTACACTTATCTCATACAATAACATAATGATTTTAATCAAGTGTGGTCCCATGTAGACTACAACACCCTAAACTAAAGGGGTTATCAGCCCGCCACATGTCCTCACTAGAGATGGACATGCTAATGCTAGATTTATAAAAGGAAAAAAAAACATATAACTTCAACTTCTCACATTTTGGGCTACTTTTAAAAACGTTATTTAATAACAAACTTTATGAACAACTTAGTTGGCATAAACCAAAAACCAACTTACATCCAACTTAAAACATCATAAGAAAAGGTCTCATAAAAAGTTAAAATCAAAAAAGCCATTTAACATTTATAAAATCTTCCATTCTTGCTATCCCCAATCTAAAATATCTAAAAATCAGCTGGAAATCCAACTTCACTATTGTCATTTCTATAATCCACAACTATATCATATCCTAATAAACCATATACTACTGGATTATCACATATTCCTAAAAAATAAAAGGGATGAGCGCAATGGCCCGGTACTCAAACCATAAACACATGCACATAAACAAGTATCATACAAATTTCACATGCGACCTAATAAATTATGCAACAAACACAGGTTATTATCTTAAATTAGCTACGTAAACAACACAGTTTATAACCACTGGCCACTAGTCCTAAACCCGGGGTAATTCATGATTCCGTAAAAACAATCAATATAGAAAATAATATATACATATATTGGTGCTGGGTACTCCCCACATACCCTGGTATCGCACACGTACCACTTTATAGACTACTGAAATCATTTTTGCGCATGACTCCACTTGAGACAACGATACACATAGATCATCAGGGTGCTATTCTAGTAGTAACGGTACTCCCGATCTATTATAACCAGCCAAAGACAAGCAACAAATTCATTAAAGTCATATAGTATTATGTCAATTTACAAATACCAAGCCTACATCTCACAAACAATAAGCAATGTAAGGTTGTACTTGAACTAACAACGACAACTGAAACCAATACGTTACGGTTGAGAAAACCCTATAACAATCACGAATTAAATTTAACATTGATTCATATAGAAGGATACCTACACTTAAGACCTACCAGGACACCGAACTACCAATAATGTTTAAGCTATTTAGAAATCCCATATATTCTAAAGACATTGATTTGGTAAAAACAAGGTTTATGTTATTATTTTGCAACCCTAACTCAATCTGCTGCATATTCCTCCTTTAAAGATTCGATCTTTTATTAATATCATCGCTAAATTTTTTTTAAAGATTTTATCTTTTACTAACAAACTCGCTCTAAACTCTTAAAGATTCGATCTTTTATTAACATCATTGCTAGAAAACTTTTGAAAACATGAAAAGTTATCAAAATAACACAATTCATATACAACTTACTTGAAATCCATTAATTATTATTCTTCTCCTTCCCTGCCTAAACATGAATGCTAATTGAAATTGCTACAGGTTCCTAAACACAAAAACTTAGGGTTTATCCAAAACTCCTCCAAGAGATTGACTCCCTTCAATACCAATATTACACTAAAAAAAGATAACTCTTTTAGATAATTAAAAGATCGAAAAAGAGAAAACTTACCTATTGATCTACCTATGCGATTCCTTTGAACAAGATATAAGCTTAAGAGAGAGAAAGAGAGATATATATATGTATGTATGTATATACGTTTCTTCCTCTTTGATCGAAAAAACACCAAAATCACCAATGATGGAATTTAATGTTTTATAATTCTCTTCCAGAGATTGAATCACTAGATGTTTGACCTTTGATCTTCCTTGAGGCGAGATACAAACTCGAGAGAGATTTTAGGGTTTGCCTATTTGTGAAATTGCTTGAAAAACGTATGTTTTAGGTGAGAGGAAAAGGTTATTTTCTATTATTATTATTCATATCATGGAAGACCATAAAACTCTCTTGTTTATCAACATATAACAACTTTGTTCTTTGCTATAATTTATTTATTTTTATATTCCATAGACTATAAGCACTAATTTATATTTTACCCTATTATTCATTTGATAAAATTGTGTGTAAGTTGTCTTCAAAATTCAAGTGAAACTAACTCTAATTTAACACCGAAACCGCTAAGAGCTCTTAAGCAACAAGAATTAATTACTAGATAAACACATAGAGACATGGCTTCCCTGTAAATCCACTATGTAAATAATAGAAAATGGTCAGTTGCATTCCTATGGCCAAACCATTGGAATCCTAATTTGTATTGATGTCTCTCTCGAGATTGACATACCTAACCTAGAGTTGATTAATTGGAATCTCTTTTAAATTAAAATGCAGCAAGTTGCTTTTATTGAGTTGTGAATTCTAATACTAGGTTTAACCATGATCCAGAAAATTTACATCATTCTATCTCCAAAATGATGTGTAGCTTCTTTTAATTATGTAGAATTATACACGTGATTTTTCAACTCATGAGCACGATATTAGATAATTAATTTAATAGTCTAGGCATATTAATTTAATACAAATAAGGGCACATAACCAAATTGCATGAATATAGAAACTTCCTTGGATTTGACTAAAATAAGTGTTGCATGGCACTGTAAGGTTCACAAATATAGATGGAATTAATTCTATTACATGATAAAATAGAAAATGAGGTGAATGCCTAATTTTATATCTAAATTTTGTATAAAAATTTAATTTAGTACTGGATGCTTAAAATGGTAGATTTAATACCTAATTAAATATTTAATAGCTATTTTACGACCTTTATAACATCTTATGACAATATGGAAAAGATAGTTGATTAGTGAATTTTTATAACCTCTTATATCGTCGTTTAGCACTAAGATGCTATCTCTTCTATATTAGAAAATGGAAAAAAATAGCATTAAGTGAGATAATAAAAATAACCACAAAATGTTTCATTGTACATTAAATTGATCGCTTCAAAGTGTATGCACCAAATTGACTTTAACAAAAAGTTCAAGGACCAAATTTGGCACTTTACCATAAAATTAAAAGGGTCAATATTGTAAATGGTACCTTAACATTGACAAACTATGCAATAGTATTTACACATTGACAATTATGCAATTAGGTACTACACTTTAAAATTGATCAATTTTGATGGAGTTACATGTTGTAAACCTGATAGTATGAAAAAAAAAACCTATAAACCGAGAGTTTTCACTATAATTTTGCATTTGTAGATTATAAAATAGAAATTTTATGCTAAGAAAAGAAAAGAGTAAGTTATTATAAATAAATAAATCACCAAAAAAACAGTACAAAAATTCTGATTTCATTATAAACTTATAGCATATAACTATATACTCCTGGAGATTTATTTATTGATTACACTTTTCTCTTAATAAGGCAGGTGTAACTTAATCTTATAAACTTTTAATTTATTGTGAAGAGGTGAAAAAAAATAGTGCGAACCTTGAAATAAAATAATAGTAGAGTGAAAAGAAATTTGTGTTATGCTTTTATCAATCCAAACATATCATCCTAATTAAAAAAGAAAGAATAATAATGACTCTTTGTGTATTTTTTTGTTTTTATTCTCTCAGCCACACATACCAACTATGTACAAAAATCCAAACTTTTTGTCCTTTTCCTAAATGAATTTATTTGTTTATTTATTTATCAATCCACATAGTTAAACAAATAAAAAAATGATTACATTCGATATACCTTTAATGTCAATGCAATAATGAGAATATTATTATTTCTCTTTCCTTATTACATTTAATCTACATAGTTCAATTTGGTAGAAGTGATTGAGTACATGCATAAAGCATGTCTAGTTTTATATTCACTCATTTCACCACATAACGCACATAGAATATCAATGGATATTTATGTTATCATGTACTTTAATAATACACACATGATGTGATTATTTAGTATAGTATTATAGATATTAATTCACTTTATTATAAAAAAAGTAAACATACTTATATCACAACAAAATAATTTACTAAAATATGCTTGTATATGGGTACATGATTTTTCCTTACTAAATTAAAGCAACATATATAAGAAAACACATCTTATACGTAGGGTTTTTTTCTTCTTTTACTTTGTTTCTAAACACATAAAATAAATAATTCTTAGTTTTTTCAAAATAAAATTGTCTGAAAATTTATACCAGATGAAATAATACTAATATACATATATATATATATATAGTTTATGATTTGAACATAAAATCTAAAAAAAAAAAAGAGTACAAATTTTAATAGTCCTATAAACTTATTTTTTTTCTTTCCAATCAATGACTTTCTTGATTCCAAGTTCGTGCATAACATTATAACTGCATTTCTATAAGTAAAGTGCACACTCATTTTCTTTACCTCTGTTTGGTTATTTCTTGCACTCTCTCTTGTATGTATCTTTCAAAAAAATACACTTAATTATATAATAATATGCATGCACGAGTAAGAATAAAAAAGGGGAAAAAACAAAAAAACAACATATTCAATAGAGGAAGACAAGAAAGAAAATGTAATTACGGCCATAAAGGGCAAATTAAAATTCACACTACATCACCTGTTATCATGGAAACTCTCTCAATAGTAAAAACTTCACAACCACAATAATTAAACATTTGACTAAGAAAAAACCAATAAAAGAACAACATTAATCAGTAAGAAAGATCTTTAACATTGTTTGATGAAAGTTATTGGCAATAATATCATCAAAGAGAATTGGTAAAAATGCTGAACTTTTTAAGTAAATATTACTTACTTTAGGTTTTGTTTTGTTTAAGTCTTACCAATTTTTGGATTGCATGTTTTTGGGGGGAAATAAACTTATAAACTGGGGCGAAACAAAAGAAAAAAAAATGCTAAAGGAAAATATTGCCTTGTACGTGCTTTTCTCCTATGTGATATTGTTTGGATTCTCAACAGCCCTTATATATCTATTCAACATTTTCCTAACAAAAATAAAAATACATAAGAAATTAAAAAATGAAATAAAGATAAGTGGAGGTGGAAAGAGAAGGGCTGAAATGATTTCATTGTAGATAGATTCTTGGAACAAGTTAATTTTTCTCAAAAGAAATGGTCATGAAGAACTAAAAAATTAAAATGAAAATATAGTTGAAAATATTCTTAAAATAGCAGTTAAACCTAAAAAGGTGTTTTTTTAACCACTCCTGCACGTGGTAAAAGTTTGGAGTCGAATAATAGAGTTTATAGAGGGTTTTGGCTATACTTTTAATTTTGAACACTATTTATATGTGTTGTTGTTTCCAACATCTTGCATATGCTATCATCATAGGATATACGTGTCATCTTTTAGTTTTTTTTTTTTTTTCGCCTAAAGAAATAAGTTCATTCCACTAATAATAGTATAGTAAGATCCAATACACAAAGGTATAGAATCTTAACAAAATAATTAAAGAGATTGGGATCTAAAGATTCAATTCAAAATGGGCATATATCTTTTACAACCAAGGGTTAAAATATCCTTTTTACAACACCAATTCTATACTAAGAGTGAAAATTTAGCATTTCAATGGGACAAATTGCTATAAAGAGATGAAAAACAATAAGTAAAAAGGAAAAGAAAAATCACTCTCTTATTCTCAAAACTATTACACTCCAATATTGGCACTTGACTTGGTCCCTTCAATCCTGCTGGATTTGCAGATGTGGAATTTTGAAGATGAAAATGCACTATTGATGGACTAATGATGATAGGAACAATATAGAAAAATCCATGAGATGATAGAAGTAGATCTACAAATATGAATATTAATAGTGATGGATTTGCAGCTAGAGATCTATACCAGATTGGTAAATAACAATTAATTAATGAAATAATACTATTAAATGTATAGTTTGTGTTTTTTTTTTTTTTTTCACTACATCATAAGAGAGAGATGCAACTTGGTTAAAGAGGTGTTAAAAGAAAAAGACCTAAAGTCGTTTTTTGATAAAATTTCATTTAAGTGGCCTCCAAGCGATTTCTTTATAGGAAATAACTATTTATAAAATATATATTATATATTAAAATTGTTAAGATAAGATATTTTAAAAAGGGATAAGAGAAAAAATGCAAATATATAAATCATAAGTATTTTTTTAACCAAACATACTGCAATTGAGTTTAGGACATTTCGTTTAATACTTGTTACATTGCTCAAGAGCTTTTAGGTGGAACCCTACTTTTTAGATTTCCTATACATTTGCTAGTTTTTATAGACCATAAGAATACGGATCAACACATGCAGCAGTGTAGCATTGACTATTTATTTGGTCATGTTTTTGTCCTTGTAAGTAATTTAAATTTTATTACGAACCATGGTAAAAAGTGCAAAATAATAACGATGATGATGGTAATTGTTTCCCTAAACATTTGTTACTAGAGTAACAACTTGGATTGTAACGATCGTGATTGATTGTCATGCTTTATTTAGAGAATCACAAGTACCCATGCATTTGCATACTTTTCACCTAATTGTCACTTACCCATAAAAATGCTCGTGGATGTTGCTTTCTTATCTTTTGTACCTATATTCATGATTCACTCATAAAGTCCATTTTTTTTCAGCTTATAAAAAGACATTCTCTTTTAATTACCAAAAAAAAAAGAGGTTGCCTTTTATATCTTTTTTTAAACTTCAATATCACTATGAAACATTCTGTTGATATTAGGGTTGCAGCAAACTGAGTTGCTCACAAGCTACTTGAACTCAATTAGTAAACGAGTTATGCTCAAGCTTAAGATAAAGTTCGTCAACCTTTAGTTTCAATTCAAGCTAATGAGTTGACTCGTGAGCAAGCTAATTAAGGCTCCCAAATAGGTTCACAAGTAAACTTGTTAGCGAATTTTTAGTAATGTAGGTTGTGATGAATTTTTTTAAAAAAAAGGCGCATGATGGTTACAGGGACAAATAATCCTTATGCAAAGGTACGAGATAATTTTGGCTTTGTCTTCACAAATTGTAATATAACACGTCAATAAATTTAAGAATCTAACTCACACATAGCTCATTAAAACCACTAGATGTTTAATAACAATTAGCTATGGCAACATCAAGACAACGAAGTGGACACAACAAGTATTCATCTTTCAAACTTCAATTGTTTCTCGGAATAAAAGTTCTTTAACTAGTATGCAACAATGAAAAAAGCATTATGTCCTAGGTTCGAATGGCATCTCCTTAGACTCTCATGTGATAGGTCTCATGTTCGAATCCCTCATTCCCCGTCATAATCGGCAAAAAAAAAAGATTCATTTTTAATGCTTGACTTATGTCCCCACGTAAAATTCTTGATTTCAATACAATAGATAAATAACCACAATTTTAACATTTCATTCACTCGACATTAATAGTTATTAATCTCATCATCGTTCTACATAAATCTGTTATTAGGGAGTTCACTTTAAGAGAATGACAATTCATATGAATTACCAACACTTAAAATGATGAGTAACAATTAATATTCCCACACCCATTAATTACATTTCAATGGTTTATTTTCTAACTTTGCCACCCTCATATTGAAGATATTACTTATATAATTATCATTTCTCAGTAATAAAGATAATAGACATTATAAATAGGGGAAATTGCAAATTATCCCTCTAAACTTTTAGGATAAAATACATTAGAACGCCACATCGTTTATAGGTGAGTTAATTTGAGGTCATAATGTTTCAAGTGGTTTATTTGAGCTGGCAATGTTTTTAGTGGTTTATGCAAGCGTCATAACTTTAAATAAACTTGTCCTAAAATGCTGCAACATTCTGGTGTAATTTACCCTAAATTTTTATCTATGTGCGGATTCACCCCATGGAATTTCAACATTGTTATTTAACCCCTGGAACTTTTAAAAATTGACATAATTAATGATACTTAACATTTTCCTTAAAACGAAACGGGGAGTTATTAAATACCCCATCGAATTTTTACCTACATATGGATTCCCCCATGATTTATTTTTATGGTGATTCACTCGGCCTAATTCATGAAAAATGCTAACTATTATTAACTATGTTAATTTTTAAAAGTTTAAGGGACCAAAAAGCTCATTTTAAAAGCTAAGGGGTGAATCCGCATCTGAGTAAAAGTTCATGGATAATTTGCAAATTCACCTTATTTATATTTTATATTTTACTTCAATAATTACTTATTTTATTTTTATACCAAGCGAACATTATGATATCCATTACTTACCATTGAATTGAAATTTAACTCTTTCTTTATTTAATACGGCGAAGTGAATGAAATGTAAGTGTGGTGTATATATATTGGATAAATTATATTGGAGTGTAATAATATTTGAGGATAGGTTCGTTTGATATCATAGCATTTCAAGTAGTTAAAAAAATGCTCTAAGGTTTAGAGAAGTGAGTCAGTTGAGGTCACCAACAATGGAAACAATATTTAAAATTAAAACTTGTAAGATCTGGCTTATTACGACATGTGCCAATGAGGACCTGAATTGACCAACTTCTTTAAATGTTGTGATTTAAAATAGACCTGTTCCTTAAATGCTGTGACATTTTTTTTTTATCACTCGAAATATTATAAACTCAAATAAATTTATTCCAAATATTATGACCTTCCGATATAATTTAGCACATATATATATCTAATATACTAAGTTTTTTAAAATTTTTGTTCCCTTCCCCATTGTAAAAATATTGTAGAACATATAAGACCTGAGCTATTTGCTACGAGGAGTGGGCGGCTTTTGTACAAAAATAGGGCATTTTTTGAAAACAATTACAGAAAAATGGTATGGTTGAAAAACATTCCAAATATAAGAGTCAAAGGCCCATGTACGATGTGCGCCTTTGACTAAAATTCTCAAACCAAAGAGGGCGCATGTGGCATATGGTCCTCTTTGCTACTCACACCTATAATGCATGTGTTCATTGTTAACTCCCCTAAATGCATATCAAGGTTTATATTTTTGACAATGCACTACATCTAACTGGGGAATTTAACTCTATACCCAACCAAGACATTATTCGACTAAGAAATTCCTAATTCATTCATCAAAACAACTGTCAATTGCAACCAAATATACAATGCCATTAATGATAAGAAGTTTGAATTACAATAAGTTTTCAAACAATATGAATAATTCAATCTTTGCGTTTCTTATCCCTTCTCTTGAAGATAGCTTGGCTAAAGCGAGCAAAGGCTGAATTCTTCTGCCTTGGCTACTCCTGGTGTGTTTGCTGCTCTTTCGCACCACCCTGTTATTGTTGTGCAGGTGAAGTAATGAACTCATGTCGGGCCAAGCATGGTAAATGGGTCATAACGTGGCGTTCGCATGCCAAATTTTGCTTGCTTTGTGTGTAGCGTGCTTTTGCATGCCTGACCTATTCATGCTAGCGTGCTTCGCGTACTTTTTTTTTTTTTGCGTGTTGTGCCACGTAGGCCCACACATGATGTGTTGCGTGCTTTTAATCGGGTTCAATTTCAAATGGTTTTTCGGTTTTTTATTATTTTTTACTCGGGCTTTTTTTCCGATGATTTTCAGAATTTTAATTAAACTAATTATTCAAATTAGTTACAAAATAAGTTATTGATTATAACGTTTAACATGAATTAAATTTAGACAATTACTAAAGTAATATTTTAACTCTATTAATAATAATATGCATTACATTATTATTTACATTAATAGTAAAAAAAGTAATTAATTTAATTTAAAAAAATAGTGCAAATGTAATGATTGGCCACCTTGTTGTCCGCCTTGATCATCAACATTGCTCCATGGCTTATAGTGATATGATGATTGTAGCCCTTGTAGGGGTGGTGGTAGAGGAAGATGCACCACTCGATAACCTACCATTGTGGGGATTATTGTCCTTGTCCACCTTGAAATTAATATGTTAATAGTAATACAATTGAAATCATTTTAAAAAGATAAAATATACTGAATATATTATATTTTTTAAGAAGACAAATATATTTAATTAAAATAATTTATTTAAATACAATTTAAAGTAAATTAAAAATAAATCATTATTTATTTTAATAGTAATACAATCGAAATCATTTTAAAAAGATAAAATATACTAAATATATTATATTTTTCAAGAAGTCAAATACGTTTAATTAAAATAATAAAAATAATTTATTTAAATATAATTTAAAGTAAATTAAAAATAAATCACTATTTTTATATTATTATTTTAAAAAAGGCACAAAAATCAATTACTCTTGCAATATATTTTATAATTTCATTTTCTTTTATTTCCTAAACAAGTAAACAATATTGAAGTTAATATATTAATATTAACATAATTGAAATCATTTTAAACAAATAAAGTATACTAAATATATTGTATTTTGTAAGAAGACAATTATATTTAATTAAAATAATAAAAAAATTATTTAAATAAAGTTTAAAGTGAATTAAAAAATAAATCACTTTTTTATTATTATTTTTTAAAAATACATAAACCAATTACTATTACAATATTATTTTATAATTTCATCTTCTTTTATTTCCTAAACAAGTAAACAATATTATAGTTAATATGTTAATAATTATACAATTGAAATCGTTTAAAAAAATAAAATATACTAAATATATTTTTTTTAAGAAAACAAATACATTTATTAAAATAATAAAAATAATTTATATAAATAAGATTAAAAGTAAATTTAAAAATTCACTATTTTTATATTACTATTTAAAAAAAAGGCCCACGTATTGGTTTGCATGCCTTACGTGCTGTGCTGGCCCACCTATTTTGTGTGCCTCATGTGTCGCATGCCAGGCTACGCGTGCTCATGCTTTTGTCCTTTTTTTTGTGTTTCGTGCCAGACCTGCAGCCCGTGTATAGGCCCACGCGTGCCACGGTCCATTTACCATGCCTACATGGGGTTATCGAACTATGTTCATATGTAAGAGGAAGCTGAGTTACCCCCTCTTCCATATAAACATCACCTCCATCATGATGTCGCTCTCTATAAGGCGCTGGAGGTGTATGTGCTGTACCAATGGTTAAGCCTGTGTCCGGTGTGTAGAATGGATCATGTATATCAATTGATATGCCACTAGTATCTCCTGGATAGCTACTGGTGGAAGGAAACATACTGCTGTATATGTTTGATCCACTGCCCTGGAAGATTCCACCAGCAAAACCCATTCAAAGGGCGATATGGTATGGGTAGGAGCATCAAAACAATGATGAAGGTCCTTGCTTAGGAACAGGAGAGGTGGAATGCCAACCATGATGGAGTCATTGTGGTAGTTGTACACATCGTCATCCAACTCCTTGTTCCTAATCGGCTACATGTTATGCTACAGGATTGGCTTCATCCTCTTCATCTTCTTCCTCATCACCCACATTAGGAGTGCCACGCTGAACATGAGGGAAATGCCTTAGCGCTCCATGTTGGTCTTGATATTGCATGGCTCTCCAGGTAATACGGACCATGCATGATGCACTATCGATAAGGGTATTCTTCTTGAAGTCTTGCATCTATTGAAAAGTGAGCAACTACATCAAATTTATGCAAAAGGAAAACATGTTGATTTAATAAAAGAACTAGAACTACTATACTTACCATATGATCGAATAAAGCTCCAGATCGACCTATATGTTGACATGTGATGCATCGATACCATTGGGGTAATCTGGATGTATCCCTCCACGCATCTCTAGAGGTACTAAACGATTCAACAAGTCATTCCATGTCTAAATGTAGCCTCCATGCAATTCCGCCCAGTTTGTGTCAAATGTACTACGTAAGTCAATTGCATGGAGCTAGGCATCAGTATTGGCATCTGGAGGAATGCCCTGGTGACTACCAGAGTGTCAGATCACTTGCTCAGGGAGGTACCACTCAATAATCTAAAAGCAAATGAGAGGTACATATGCCCACCATATGTGTTGTCCTACATGGTAGAAGGGAAGGAGGCTTTCTAGTAGGCCATCATGATATAGCTCTTACTCTATCTGCAATCACAACAAATAAAACATTAGCCTTTATTAGGGATGCAACTGGAGTGGGTTTGGGATGGGTTATTTACAACCCGAACCCGACCCGATTCTTAGTTGGTATCCCAAAACCTGAGAAAAACCCAATAGGGTTTTTTACACTATTCTCAAAACCTGCCCCTACGGGATTTTAAAGAACCCGTTTATAAACCCGTCCCGACCCAATAAGCAATTATTTCAATAATATCACATATATTCAAGGCTATGATGCCCTCATTTTGCCCAATTTACTTACAGTATGGATGCATTTCATGTTTACATAGGGCTATAATCCACTAATTTTTTCCATTATATGCTCATACAAAAATGCCAACCTACTCTTGCCATCAAAATAGGCCTATTTCTCACCAATTTTAAAAAAGAAGAAGAAGAGGCTTAACATGCTATCAAGCCATTGAAATCTTTTACAACTTCTAATTATCTCAAAAATACCACCATGGTTCCTAGAAAAAATAAATCTTAGGATCACCATATATCATGCTATCAAGCCATCCCAATAGCCTTTTTAAAGGCACAAAAACGTAAAGGAGAGGGTTTTAATTTACCCTGCAAGTTTAACCTATCACTGGCTTAAGAAGCTTCTTCATGTATTATAGATTCAAACATGTAATTTCCACTAACACACAAAATACAAATGAGAGCGTAACATGCTCTTAGACACTCTTGTGTCATGTCTCTTGTAGAACCTGTTCATCCAACATGTTCACTTAACATGTAAATGCATCACTATTAATTACTAGAAGTCTTGCAAACTTGAAAGTCTTGCATAAAACACTTCCAAACAGACTCAAAGTCTCCATCCTTTAACAACTAAAAGCACATAGCAAACATTACCCACATGGCTACATTATCCACATATAATGCTTCTACAGGCAAAAAGAAAAAATAAAATAAAAATAAAAGTCTGGAGTAGTAAGAAAATATCCCCATATAAAAACAAGGAAACTCAAGATTCCAATGCTCGCTTTCTCGATAGATAAAACTCCATCCTCAATCTTCAAGGATGTCACCAATTAGCCAACAACATCAAGCCAAAGCCATGTAGTCAAGTAACAACAAAAGTAAAAATGTATTACCTAGTAATGAAATAGTAGAAGGGAGAAAAAATCAATAACTTTATAGAACCTACTATATTTGCTTACTTGTTCTTAATCCTCAATACGCAAAATTTTCATCTCATCCTCTATCTGAGTTAGGTTAAAACCTAAAAAAATATAAGAAAGATAATATAAAACATAATGGAAGACATAGGAAATAAAAATCTCTTTCATGAATAAACATTAAGTAGTTAAATTTCTTACCTATTTTTCCATTTGATATCTAACTTTGGGTATACATCAATGCCTCTATTGTGTTTAGATGGAGTCGAGTTTTGTGTGAGCTAATTACATGTCCACTTGTACTGAAGGTGGATTGAGAAGAAACTGTAGATACAGGAATTGCTAACATATCCCTAGCTGGTGCTTGCAATGTGGGGTACTTGATTCCATTCAATTCCCACCATGCAAGGATATCAAAATGATTACTCCAAGACCAAGGCAACATAGACACATCTAAGTAGTGGTCTAGCTTTGATTTTACATTTATTTTGTGATCACTAGAGATGGCGGTCAAGTATTGCACCAATTTCAATTTCACATTTACTTAGCCATCAGACCCATCACCACTTTTTGAATGCACCATAGGAGAACCATTCGTACCCTTATTATTGCGAGACTTAGCCTTTGCCTGATATTCCAAAATTAACTCGTAACAAGTTTTCTTAACATTTTCTATCTCCACTACAGACTTCTCACCATAAATAGTTGGAAATACAAAATCAATAGCCTTCAACTTAAAGCATGGATATAAAACTGTACAAACAACCATGATAATATGCACATCACCCCGACATTTCTCAAACATCTTATCAGCCATTATACTTATAGTCAAATCAATAGAGTCCTTCCAATCAATTAATGCCTCCCTAATTTCAATCACCTTTTCAAAGAAATAATTTGCAGTTGGATATTGAGAACCAGAAAAAAGATTAGTCACTTCATAAAAAATTTCCAACCTCTTACAAATTTCTTGTGCTAAATCCCAATCATCATCTGTAGGAAGACACTTATATTGTTTATTCATAAGTTGAGCTCTATAAAACTTCCTTATATCAAATGGCAACAACAAGCACATCATATGTAGAATTCCATCGTGTTTTGCAATCTAAGCAAAGCATTTTACTATATAACACATCTATTTGCTTACATGCCTATACAAATTTCTCCACACTTGATGGTGTTGCTGACCAAAATGTGACACTACCACGGATCCTCTCTATTGCTTTTTCTATAATATTGACACCTTGTCTGACAATCAAATTTGTAATATGAGCACAACAACGCATATAGAGTACCTTTCCACGAAGAATTAGCTCATCTTTTCGCAGCTTCAACATTAAAGTTCTGATCATCGCATCGTTTGTTGAACAGTTATCTACAGTGATAGTAGATATTCTTCTATCTAAGCCCTATTTCATGAAAGAGTTGAACAAGTAATCAGTAAGTACCTCACTTATATGTGGAGTTGGAACATAAAAAAACCGGTAAAATAAAATGTAGATATAGTAAAAAACAATTTTAGTCACAGTGAAATAAAACTAGAAAATATTGCAATAAGAAAACTTACTCCAATAGTCGACTTTAGAGCTTCCAATTGCTATCGATGAAATGTGTTGTAATCATCATATATCTCTTTTTTTGGTTTGATGTTCACATGTTTGTTGTTATTGCTACCCAAGAATTAAGTCCTTTTAGTATGACTCTCAAATTTTCCTTCTCTATCCCAAAGATATCCATAATCTCTTTCTTCATTGTGTTGTGACTTGCATTATGGAATAAGGGTTGGATGGTGTTTAGAAACTCCCTAAAATGCTCATGCTCTACTATTGAAATAGGATATTCATGAGCAATAATTACTATTGCAAGTTTTTTCCTAGCAGCTTCTTGGTTAAATGACCAATTTGCTACTTTAAAACCACTTTCACTTTCACTATTATTCCTCTCAATTGATAAAAGACATTGCCTGATGTCTCCATGCTTTTTCCTCTGCACACACCTCCCTAAATGATTATGCAAATGTTTTGTGCCATTTGTACTAGTTGCATTCAATTGTTTTTTACAATGTTTACACTCAGCCAAAACCTCTGTATTGATAGTTTTTTTAGCATCTCATTCCATACAATAGAAGTGCACTTACGCTTATTTGGATTGCTAGTTTCTTCTGCAGT
The DNA here is from genome assembly GCA_024138025.1 of Combretum micranthum. Classification (NCBI taxonomy): domain Eukaryota; kingdom Viridiplantae; phylum Streptophyta; class Magnoliopsida; order Myrtales; family Combretaceae; genus Combretum; species Combretum micranthum. The sequence continues at coordinate 21,993 of JAMXBD010003780.1, read as the reverse complement.
ACTTGCTACTTGAGAGCATGATGTATTTGATGGGTCTTTTGATGCCACCTCCTTCTCAATTTCGGCCAAAGATGGAATTTTCTCAACACCATTACCATTGTCTTCTATGTTAATTAGAATTTTAGCTCCATCCATATTCCTTACATTACACATACAACATCAATTTTAGCAATATCTAACCATATTGAAATCTACAAGTTGCAACTTTAATCTTCTATAAGTTTCATGGCTTCCCTTCACCTTCAACCATACGCTACGGAACAAACAATATTAACAATTACACTACTGCACATTGTCTAACGGAAACAACAAATAGTTGCTTGCATTTTTTTAAATTTGTTTATTTTTTTCTTAATTCAAAACAGACCGAACAAACCAAAATTGAATCAAGTATTGGCATAAAATTGAATCATGTTTACTGGGCACTTAGGTGCCTTAGAGCTTGCAGGAGCTTTTATTGCTAGTGTGGGAATTCAGAGACTTGCTTTTGGAATCATGGTTTGTTTTCACATGGCTACCGTTGATTACCTTAGTTCTAGGAAAAATCCCATCCACTATCAAAACGAATCCTAAATAGCACATTAAATTGGCAGATATAGGATAATTTTTTCTTCCTTAATGATCCTCAAACTCCATATCAGTATGATGATAACATAGTATAACCAACTTAGAAAATGGACACACCAAAATTTTTTTACTATCATATCACAGTTTCCTCCTAATAAATTGTAAACCCCATGGCTTTATTGGCACAATGAAGATGACAACTAGAAATCACAAAATGATGTGTGGGCTTTTTATCTGTAGGATGTATCTTGTCATATTTTTGACATAGAATTCTAGTAGTACCTAATGAAGTTTGTAGATGTAGGCGTGGTTGTATATATTTATGTTTGAAAACTAGTAAAATTATGGAAAAAGAATTTACTTTATTGACAAGTTTTCTACAGTATAGGATCATGGTCTCACTTGTATTATTAATTCAAAATACAAACAACATAGTATGTTCATAATTATTTGTTTTGGAACTTCTCAACTTTAATCTCCTATAAGTTGCAACTTTAATCTTCCATGCTTAGTCTTATACTTGGCTAATTGAAAAAAAAATTATGGGAAGAGAGCAAGATGGAGTTCTATAGCACAGGAATTAGATTTAAAAGAGCATATGGTATCATCATTCATATTCATCATCTTCTCAAGACAAGTACGTAGAGAATCGGGCGCAAAATATCCATATATCCTAAATTGAAAACTTTATCAAAAATTAGATCCATACGCCACATGAAGAACAAACCCATACGCAGACGACATACCCATAGCCACACGAAGAAGAGACCACTCCAAACATACCCATACACCACACGAGCAACAGAACAATCCAAACAAACATAAATATTCAATCTATCTAGCAAATTCCCCTTGTCATTCTTCAAATAAAACGCTCCATAAAGAACAGAACAGACCAAACCAAACAGACCCACGCGCATTATGGCTATGAAATTACAAATCAGTTCTAAAATCTAAACTGTTACGTCCTACTTGATCGGGGAGAGAGAGCAAGAGAGAAAGAGAGAGAGCTAGAGAGAGAGAGAGTTACCAACCGCCCACTTGACAAGATCCAAGAGTTTGAGACGTTGAGACTAACAAAAACGAGTCAATGATGATGACAGAGACAGACCGCAGTTCGCAGCGCACCCGCACTAACACAGATGAGAGATTGAGAGAGTGAAAGTGAAATCCAAACCAAAATACACTAGAGATAACAGTTGATAGAAAGGGAGTAAAGAAGAGAACTGGAGAAGGAGTAAAGGATGGGCCGATGGGAGTTGGAGACTTGGAGTGATTGAGGATCTGGAATGAAGAGAACTGGAGAAAGAGCTACGGCTAGGTTAAGGTTTGCTTTTGTTTAGTCTTGTGACTTGTGACTTGTGAGCTGTAAGGACTAATGTGTACTGCTTCCTCCTTTGGTCCTTTTTACCCTTTATTTTTATGATTTTATCATTTGATTACAATGGGCTGCAAATGGGAAAAAATACTTAAGCTACTGGGAAAAAATACTTAAGCTGCTATCATCGAAATCGACTAGGAAAAAAATATATAAATCAAATTTCACATATTATAATTAATATTTTTATATTTTATTATATATATATACGGAGTCAAATTTTCTTAACGGGTTACGTGAATAACCCAAAACCCAACTCGATAACTTATCGGGTTTTAGTTTTTATCCCAAAACTCGTCTTAAAACCCTATAGGATTTTTACAGGTTGGGCGGGCAGGTACCCTATTACGATCCACCTCGGTTGCATCCCTAACCTCTATTGCAGCTAGTTTTTATTTAATGTGCAACAAGTAAATAAAATATCATTACCTCATATGCTTCTTTCCTGTCTAGTGTATCACGGCATGATGACACGACATGGGTAAGATGACATGTTGTGTCATGTGGAGTCTCTATCTAAGCTCTAAAGGGAGATCGGTAAGGACATATATCCAAAATTTGGGAAGTGGTGCGATGTGAGGGAGCCTGTCCTTTGTCCAAATTTGAAGAAGAATGGCTGACCCACCCGTATCTTTGGCCCTTTTCTTACGACCCTAGAAATTTTGCCTATACATCCATGCTAAGACACCCGAACCCTAACTGTACTCCCCTGCATTGCGCAAATATGCTAACAAGGGCAGGAACATGACATGGACCGGGTTTCCAAACTTGTATGCGAAGAAGAACCCTCCTATCATTTGCAATATATACGTTCAGCTGTACCTCGTGATTGTTATCTCATCTGCATCAAGTGGGAGCTCGCGAAAATTCTTAGATAGCCAGTTCATGTTGATGTGACCTCCTCTCCTACCAGTATCTCCCGGTGCTCATCTAAGTAAACTGAAATACAAACTGGACCAATTATGATTTGTGCTACCCACGATAGGTCGCCCATCAACTCGCAGTCCTAATTGTACCTCCAAGTCCTATAGAGTGATAGTGACCTCTCCAGATGACATGTGGAAAGTATGGGTCTCAGGTCTTCAGCACTCAATTAGGGAGGTGATGAGATACTAGTCGAGTTTGATGTATGACGACTGATTGACTGAATAGAAATAGGTCATCTGGAGATATGGAATCATGCGTGGATCAACTTGATTCACCCCATCATCGTGGCCTAGCTGTAACTCACAATGTTGCACCATCATCGCCTTGTGGCATAAGTCCCAATCTCCTCCATCCTGCATAAGATAGAAAGGCACATAATTACTTATTGTCCATTTGAAGCTTCAAACAATGTTTGAGATAAGAGATACACCTGTGCAATCCATATGTCCTCTGACCTATGTGTATCCTACTACGATAGAACATAATGCTCCATATTCCTTGCACATTGAAACTGAAAAGAACTTCAACTGCTTAACCTTGACATTTTATCGAACACTTCATATGCATGAACCAAAATCAACTTCAACAATCAATCCATCACATCCATTGCAACAGACATATACAATTACTTATATCTAACACTAACAGGGAGATAACTGAACAATAGTTACCCAAACATCACTACTACATCGCAATTAGGAATTCTATGGTTTTACCATTCAATTTTCACCATAACAGCACCTATTTGGAGTGAAATAATTGAATCAACAAAAGAGAAAGAGTTGTTTACCTTAACAATGAAACATCTACCGTCGGGAAGTAAATGGAATGGTGATGCCGTGCCTTTGGAGTGTATTTTGGAGAGAGATCTGTGTTTGTGTTTATGATCCTTCTTACAATACTGATTTGGCCGAAGTTAATTATATATATATATATATATATATCAATGCCACATGCGCCCTCTTTAGATATATATATATATATATATATGCAATTGAATTTGGCCAAAGTCAGTCCCTTAAGATGCATCACAAACACAAACGCAGATCTCTCTCCGCATGTGGCACATGCGCCCTTACGGCTAATATATTCCCCATCTCATATTCAGTCGAACTTAGCCCACCATAAAAAACGAGAACATATTTCTCTCCAAAACTCGAAAGGTGTGACATAAGCATTCCTTTCACTTTCAAGCATCAGATCTTCAATTACGAAGGTAATCATCTCTTCTCCTTTAGCTATTCGTCATATTACACTTCACATTGGTGTGATTGAGCTTGGAATGATAGTTGAAACCTTAGGGTTTCCATTCGAATGAGAGTTGCGAGCTTCCGTGCTTCAATTAAATGCATGCATACTATTGTATTTCTTACTCTTACCTAATAACAGTTGTTTAATCATTGGGATTGCAATGGAAGATGTTGTGGATTTATGATATATGCATATGGTAAAATGGTGAATGATTGTGCCAAAGTATGATAGGCCTCCAGTAAGGAAAGTTCGGATGAGAATGGATATCATTTTTTATCTGTTCTTTAGGAAGATACGTGGAAGTATTGGCATGGATCTAAGTACCGAAGGCATTCAAATAATACACAGGCATCCTTACTATATGCGAAGTGGACCTACCTATCTCTTGTACTAGTCGTTGATGATGAGAGTGTGGATGATCTATTGGCTCAGGCAAAGGAGTTAGGTGTTGGCTGCTAGTAATTTGCGCTAGGCCATATGGATTTTATGTCATTTGAATATTTATTATCTTTATATTATAAGTCATTCCTTTTTTATCAAGGTTTATTATTGGTCTTTTTACCTTGATAGAATAATTCCATGAGTAAATTTGTTATTCTTTATGTCGTTGAAGTATGTAACTTTAATAGTAAAACCATAAAAGGAAAAAATGACTTCATTCTAAATTATCCCTAATCGTTCATTATATGGAATAATAATGAATTAAGATTAGTATGTGGGCTGGATGATGATCGTGTTTTACTAATCATGGATATGAGATATTGTTCCAGCACATAGATACATGTAATAGTACATTGTATTGGAATGACCAATTATGAGAATACTATATGGATTAATATGATAAGTATTTCTCACTACAGTGATTATTTAAGTCCTTTGACTTGATGACACATGGATTCCTACATAGCAAGCTCTATGTTTTAATTCAATTCTTTATCATCTTTAATCAGGTGATTATAAGACTGTTCTTGGATATGGAATAAGTTATGTGGAGGAATATGAGTGTTCGTGAAGGAATTTATCCCTTTCATTAAATTAAGAGAGATATCTTTTGGGCCCCTTGTTGAGTAAGACCGGGAGATGCATGGCCCTGCTCAAATGAATTGATAAAGAGTTATCAATGTCATTTGTTTAAGTCAGTCAAACAGTGGATTCAAGAAATAGATGATTAAACAATATAAGTGGGTGTTGATCCACACATTATGTTTGATCATAAGATATCATGTGACAAAGGGACTAAATAATTGATTGTCAATAGGTAGAGTCGGATCATCGACCTTCACTTGATTTGGATAGGCATAATGTCTTGCTAGAGACCAATTATGTCTTGTAGGCCTTAAAATGTGTTTAAGGGCTGCTGCTAACATTAAGTGAACCTACAGGGTCACACACAAAGAATGAATAAATCGGATCATGGGTTATTTTGAATAACCATATTGGGAATAATTTAATTTTTTATTAATCTAAATTAGATTAAGATTAATAAATAATAATTAAAATAAAAATCGTATTTTTATATGGTGCATGCCCTTGTTGAATAAAATTAATTAATTAATTAAACCTTAATAAGATTAGGGTAAAGGATAATATCCTATAAATAGAACATGATGGTCTCCTCAAATGATAGATGACATGTGTTATCAACGTCTAAAACCCTAGAAAGAGAGAAAAATCTTGACTCTTGGAGACCTATTCTAAATCTCATCTAGAAAAGTTCTAGATTGCGCTAACACGCAAGAGGGAGGATCCGAATCATATTCATTCGCGTGTGGATACCGTAGAGGACGTTCGCGACATTGCAACGTCTAAAGATCCGCATCAAGAGATAATTTCGAAACTCATATAAAAAGGTAAAATTTCGAATCACCTTTTGATTTCTATTTAATTGAAATGCATGTATCTGTTTTGGTAATTTAGGGTTAAAAAAAGAAATTATAATTCCGCTGCAAAATCCATCGATTCGACCTTTAAATTCCCAACATTGGCTTGATGCGGGAGTTGTTTGTGCAAATATCTGACCAACCAAGTGCTCCATATGAGAATCCATCATCACAAACTTATTTGGGATCACAAGTACAACAGGCAATGAATGCACGAGTTGGGTTGATGTAGGCATCAAAGCACATAACGATTCACCTATTGAGCATGTCAACTTGGATCATCCAAGTCCAAGTGAATACGCTCCCCAACCAATGTCCTACTCTTCAATGCCAGTAGCGGAATCCCCCCTAATGTCAGTGAATAAGACACTGTCATAGCTAGAAAATAGAATACAGGAAGAGGTTATGCCTGCACTTAATCCTAGGTTTGCAGATAGAAATTGGGATGGTGCTTACTATATCGATTATGATGGGGATCCAATCGAAGACGAGTAGAGTGATAGTAAGGATGATGATGTAGGTAAAGGGGATCATCAATCAGCTAAAAATACTCCCGCAAAAGTGCCAGCATAACAACCATCTTCATCTACGGGAACACTGAGAGGTATTGGTTCATCTCATATGTCTGCAATGAGGGATGAAGTTCCATATTTCAACGTTGGTGGCGACAGTGGATACATCACATTTGGGGAAAACCTCAAAATTATGTATGGTGACATTCGAAGAAATGATGATTTGGAGAAATGCATGATGTTCAATACAAAGGCCGGCCTAATTCACCATGTAAAATCATTTCATGTAAAAAACCATTGCAATGTCCGAGTTCATGAATCAACTAAGAACCTATGGTCGGCCTATTGCATTAAGTGAGAAGACAGTTGTTCTTTGAGGCTTTGTGCTTGTAAGAAAAAGTTAGAGGGTCTATTTGTCATCACTAAGTTGGAAAAGGCCTCACTCCTGTGTTAATGCCATGGTAAGTCAGGACAACTCACATATAGATTCAAATGTCCTGGCAAGAGAGTTTTTAAACTTTGTGAAGAATGAGGCAGACATGAAGAGTAAGACACTACGGTCCCATACGGAGAAGGTTTTCAGGTATAAGGTATCGCGTAGAAGAGTATGGGAGGGTGAGTGAAAGACGATAGCACATGTTTATGGTGATAGGGAGAAGTCATATAATGATCTTTCAAAATTATTCACTACCATGAAAGCAACAAACCTAGGAACCTATGTCGAGTAGGGTTATTCAGGTTCACTTGTTCCTAGAGAGTCAATCCTAAAATGGATTTTCTGGACATTCGGTTCATGTATGGAAGCCTTCAAGCATTATAGACCTATTGTTTGTGTGGATGGGACTTACCTTTACGGAAAATATAAAGGTGTTCTACTCGTAACCAATGGCATCGATGGAGCTAACTAAATCGTCTTGTTGGGATTTTGCTTGATAAAAAAAGAATCAAAGGAGGCTTGGAGCTGGTTTTGAGGAAATTTAAGCATTGTGTTATCGGCCACCAGGGGAAAGAGATTGTGTGCCTAATATCCGACTGGGAAAAATGAATTATTTAAGCGCATAAGGAACCATCGAATGGTTGGCTTCTACCTTTCACAGTCTATCGCTTCTGCATTCGTTATGTTGCGAGTAATTTTATAAGGTATACAAGAATCATCGAACGAAGAACATATTGACTTATGCTGCATTCCAGGTGAAGCCCCTCAAGTTTGAAAATTTCATGTAACCACTAGTAAATATGAACGAAGATGTAGTTGAGTGGCTCAACGGACAGAATCGGATGGTTCATTGGTGCTAGCAGTTTACCTGTAACTGTACTGGTGAAAAAAAAAATGTCTACAACCGTGTTATGAATTGGGAGAGTAGGCATCTTCAAGACATGGTGGATATTCAAAAGAAAGAAATATTCACTGCATATGTAGTAAATGCTAAACAAATGGAGTGGTAGAGCTAGTGGACATCAAGTAACAAGTTTTCATCGCAACATAGGTCTCTTTGAAATCTACACAAGAAGCCAACGCGTTACATATGGTCTAAAAGGAAGTGGACGGACACAAAAGGTTGACATTGCCAATCATACATGGGACTGCGACAAGTGATAGATATATCGGATCTCTTGCTCACATGCTATAGCTACGAGTGCTCATGTAAGGGGAGACGGTAACTCTTTTATTGGGCATTGGTATACGTAGTCCAATCAGTTGCAAGTTTATAATGCTCATTTCCTTCCTCTTGGTAATGAGCTTGACTGACTTACCCTACCAAACTTCTTAACTTTAGTACCTAATTGAAATTCTACACGTGGAAAAGGTAAGCTAAGGATAAAGCCATTTAGGATGGAAATGGATATCCGTAGCCAACTAATACGCTTAATTGCAGTTTATGTAGGGAAGAGGGTCATAATCGTAGGACATGTCCATGTAAAAATTTACAAGACTAGATATTTATGATTAAAAAGTATGTCAGGAAAAAAAAATGTGTTTTACCGTTAACATTATGTTTATTAGAACAATTTCAATCTTCTTATACTTAATTTTATTGTATTTTTCATTGAAAGTTGATCAACTAATTATTGAATAGGTAGAATTTTGTTACTGATATAATGTCTTCGCTTGATACATGGAAGAAATAGAGCTGTATAAATAGTATATAGTAGAAAAATCTCGACTAAAAAACGTTACAAAAGAGTGTGGTCGAGCACCAAAGAGGGCGTTTGTGCCAATGTGGCACATGCGCCCTGTTCACATCACAAAAACAGCACATGTGCCATATACACCCTCTTTGAAAAACAAAAAGACCTTACGAGCTCTTTGGTTTGAGAATTTTGGTCACAGGCGCAAGTCGTACATTTATTTATAAAAAAAATAAATATTTTTCAATCCTATCATATTTCCATAATTATTTATAAAAAAATCCTATTTCCGTACAAAAGCACGAGTGGGCCGTGAATTGGAGGAAGAAAATCCGAATCGGTTTTTTATTTCAGACACCATTAGGGGGCAGCGGATGCTCGAACCTAGGAATGGAGGCGGTCAACAGAGTGGTGGCGGTGATAACGAGAGCTGCCAACAGCAACGCAGTGATCAACGTGTGCTTAGTGGGATCCTTCGGTGCCTTGTGCTTGAGATCAGTGAACCAACAAAAGGACATCGATGCCCTCGAAGCTGAAAAACAAACCCTAATTCAATCCAACAAAGCCCTGAAGAGCACAATGTGGGATTGGAAACAGCAACTCTTTGCTGAAGCCAATTCCGATACTCCCCTTATCCCTCTCTCCAAGCTCAGGATCATCTACGGCGAAGCCGCACCTCCACTAACCACCGGTATAGTCTCTTGCTCGTTCTGATCTTGGTCTTTTAATGAAAAATTCATGGATGTCGAGTTGAGTTTTGGAGAAAATGATACTTGAACACGAACTTAAAACTATTCTAGGTTTTTAGGATTGGATAGGGCTTACAAAGGATTCCTCTCCGCAAGCGAGAGCTCAACGTGGAATTCAATCCACTTCTTAGGGTTTAACACCGTGTGCTATGATTCATTTTCCATCCATTTCTCTTGACCTTCATTGATTTCCACCCTATTAAACGAGTGTAAGTTTAGCGACTGTAACTTTATGAGTGGCCGAAAACTGTTCTGGATAGTTACGTCGCTACTGCTTATCCAATGTGTTATTTTTTTGGTAATTGAAGCTTTGTTAACTTCATCGTCTTCTTTTTTAACTTATCCCTGTAACTGTTAAAAATCGACCTTGTAGCCATGCTGTTTCTCTTAATGCTCTGTATATACAGAGACAAGTCGGTGATAAAATCCTCAACTGCCTGATTAGTCAGGCTAATTGACACTCTTATGCTCTTATCAACAATAGGAAATGTAGGGTGATGTAGATTTTTTTTTTTTTTTATGCTCATGACAGCACATGTGTCCTGCCGATGAAATTTTTTCCAGCTTAATTAGGTACTAGCAATTCAGTCTTTTATTAATTTCTTTCTAGCCGCATTTTTTGATTGGTAGAGCTAACAGATCGCTGATCTGTGCTTTTGAGCTGGAGGTTTCGCAGTTCTCTTTATCACATCATTTCTCTTGATGTACACTTTTAAGTTGCTTATCCCATGTCCATCTATAATTGCTTTACCTTGCATGCAGCAGGAGAAAGGAGCACAGGGATGGAGGACGACAAACCACCTGCTACTAGGTTCATTGTTTAAGAGCCTTTTTGTCCTTTTCAAAATACAAGTTTTTCTGGTCCTTAATCCTGCACGAGCTGGTAATCTTTGGCATCCTTCTTCATACGTTCTAATGTCTAGCCAGATACACAAGTAATCTGTGTCTGTAAATTGTGCTGTTTTCAGTTGATATAGCCTGGTCTACTCGTATAATTGCAGTTAACTGAACTACAGATTCAGTACAAGTGATTCTAGTGAACATAGAGTTTCCTTTTGCCCCTTAAATTGATTGTACTCAATTACAAATTTTTGCTGTGTCCACACCTTCAGTTCTGACAGATATGTGGGTCTGTTGTTTTGGCTTTTTTCCGGTAGATATAGACACTTTTTCAAACTTTTGCTAATAAATTATTTATCAAGAAATAGATATAGATAAAAAATAATTGACAGTTCTCATCAAAAGATCAAATAGAACAAATATAGATAAAATTTAGATGCAAATCGGATATATTTACACATATTATTTTAAAAAAGATACAGACACAGATGGAAAACAGACAATCCAAACGGACCCGTGATTCACAATGCACATCGGTCTTCTCTTTTTATGTTGTGGGGGACATGCATTGGTAGTATGTTTGGCAGTACATCAACAACTCAGCTGGTTGAATGTGTTAATTTTCAGGGTGTCTTTACTATATTACAAAATTTTAAGGAATTGAAAGGTGCTTTGCTAGTGCTAGTATTGGTGGGAAGCATGCTATTACCCTTCATATGAAACGTCGAAAATATACTTTTCATGCATTTTGGTGGAGCAACAAAGGCTTGTAACAATACCTAAGGTTGTGGACTATCTTTTTTTTACATTTTTTTTTGGCCAGCTATCTTTTTCTCACATTAAACATGGCCTATTGGTTTTTTAGTGTCTGGTACATTTTAGTGTTTGTGTGGAGTGGATAATAAGATAATAGTAATCAAAAGCAATGGTGCTAGCCCGAGACGGTGGCTTCTAGCTGTGGTGATAAGAAGATGATAGTAATCTAAAGCAGTGGTGCTAGCTGGGTATGGCGACATCCAGAGGTGGTGATGGTAAAGGTTGATTCATATTTGAAGTATTTGCTTGAAAATTTTCTCGGTTGTGATAAAATAATATCATCTCATTGACGAGCGTTTTGATGATGAATATAAATTTATCTCCTAAATGCAAAAAGGCGAACGAAATATTTTATGAAGGATAAGGTTGTCAGAGGCGAAAAGCGCACTTAAGGTACTACGACTTAAGGCACTACGCCTTGTAATCGCTTGTGGCGAGAAGCGCAAAAAAAGCGCTCGCCTGAGTGAAACAAGGCGCAAATATTTTAAAAAATTATTAATATTATTTTGGTATAGAAAACATCCACATTTAATAATAATGTTTAATTTAAACCAACAAAAACTATTTAAATAAGTCAAATATTAGGTTAATATAGCATCATATTCACAAAATAAACACTATATGCATAAAAACATTAAGATTTAAACCACTATAATAGTCTTTTTTACAAGATAGTAAATATAAAACTAGATTAGACATTGACAAGTTCAATCATTCATTCACCCTTCTTCCTTATCATTAGCACTTTCCAAATAATCATCCTTACTCTCATATTCAGCAACATCTTTTTTCATATCATCACTCAAAACTTCTTCCTCCTCATTAATAATAACTTTACTACTTGACGATCTCATAAATTGTGTTTGAGATCTAGTATTCCTTAATGGTTCCTCAACTCTTGTAGCTCTTGAACATCTCCCCATGTCAATTATCATTCTCAAACACCAAGTCATTATCCACCTCGACAAATGAGTCAACACCCATCTGTCCAATCAACCACTCGTTGCTCTCATCAATGTCATCTAAAGATATAGGATTAACAACATCACGTTGATCATATCGAGCTTTAAGGGCTTGATTATACTTAATGAAAACTAAATCATTTAAACGCTTTTGAACAAGCTTATTTCTCCTCTTTGTATGTATCTGCAAATAATTATAATTATAATAATTAATATTTTGAACATGATAGCAATTACACTCAAATTAAAACTTTAATATGTTTACTTGCTCAAACATGCTCCAATTTCTTTCACATCCAGATGAGCTACTTGTCAAGCTTAGAATTTTAATTGCAAATTATTGCAAGTTAGGGGTAGAGCTTCCATACAACCCCACCATTCAGCTGTATAGTTAAAAGAGAAAAAATAGTTTTAGTTGCTAAATAAGATACTATCTTTATAATATAACATTTTTTAAAGTTACCTGGTGCTTTTGTCCTTGACCTTATGGCAAACTCAATGCCAAACAGGCCCTTAGCACACTTATAAACAGAAATTTCTGAAATTATCTTTTTGCATTTGAGGTTGAGGAACTAATCTCTTGATAGTGCATATAATCCTGAAATAACTTCCTCATCAAATTCCATGCTCGAATTCTCATAAAATTTGCAGGATTTAAAAAACGTCTGGTTGCATGTAAGGGATGGTGCAATTGACAATTCCATTTATCATCAATAATTTTGCTCACTTCCGCATATTTTTCTTCATCACCATTGAATGATTTTGATATGCTCTTTGCTCTATCCATGGCTTCATAGATGTATCCCATGGCTAGTTTTTTCTCACTATCAACAAGTCTAAGTACTCACACAAGAGGCTCCATCATCTTAAGAATATAGGTGACATTATTCCAAAAGCTAACAGACAAAATTGTTTCACATACCCTTTTCCCCTTCACTTGCTTTGCCCAACTGTTAGAAGTCCAATCATCCGAACATGGCCCTCAAATGATTTTTTTTATTTTGAATTGATTGCAATTTAAGATATGATGTACAAAACCTAGTTTTCCCGGACGAATGAGTTCTCTTTTTTTGTAAAGGATCTCATGGTATTCAATAGACTCGTATAATTGTATATAAATTCAGTCATGTTGATTGCCTTCTCAATAGTTCTTGCTACTCGCGGAATCTTCCTAATATCCTCTAGCATTAAATCTAAAAATGAGCAGCACATCGTGTCCAAAACAAATTTGGTCTCTTTGCTTCCAATAACTTCCTATTAAAAGGACAATTAATAATATTTAAAAAACATTGCATATTTATATTATAACAATAAACTTAAGATAAACTAGATTCAAAAACTAAAACTTACCTGCTAAAACATAATTGGATCCATAATCTGTTATTACTTGAACACATTTGCTTCTCCAACCTCATCTACAAGCTTGTCCAACAATTCAAATGACTTTTCTCCTGTTTTCATATATGATGATGCATCCATAGATCTCACAAACATTGTTCCCATGGGGCAATTGACTAAAAGGTTGATAATGCTTCGATGAGTTCGACTTAGCCACTCATCCGATATAATTGAACATCCAAGTTTTTTCCAGGAATCTTTGTGCTTTTGAAGCAATCCATTAGTATACTTAACTTCTTTCTTAAGAAGTGGAACTCTTAACTCATGATAACTTGGTGGTTTCATGTTTGGTCCATATGGACCAATGGCTTCAATCATCCATTTAAATAAATCAAGATGTGCAACATTAAATGGAATACCTGCTTGATAGAAGAAACAAGCAATGTATTGGCAAGCTTGCTCTCTTTTTTGTTTGTCATATGCATCATTCATATTAGATTGTATCATTTTTCCATTCTTCCTCTCTCAACAACATGCTTCGGCCTTATTGATACGAAAGCATCCATAGGCCCCCTCTTCTTTGAAGCCATGGAAGTAACAACTCTCTCTTTGCTTTTATTACTTTTCCCCACATCTTCATCATCCCCAATTTCATTGACATTATCAAAATCATAAATATTGCCATTTTATCATAATGTTCTTTTTTGACTTTTCTTTTCATTAATAAAATCTCCACTCTTTTGCTTCCGATGGACATTTCAAACATTTTTTTGCATTGCTATTGTTCCTCACTTGATGTTGTTGGCTCTTTAAATCCCACCCTTAGTGACTTTTTGACAAAACATACAAGTCACTGAATTTGTATCATTTTCATTAGCCAAATAATATATTTTCATCTGATCACTTCGCTTATTCCCACTTCCACTCTACTAACATTGCCCGAGTCCATTTAAAATATGATTGCACTTTATCTAAAAGATATATATTAAAAAATTTACCATTAGTGAGTTAAACATATGTCCATAGTCCACAAACATACACACATTTATTTTTCCTAGTACAGTAGGGGAAAAAAAAAGTTTTTTTTCTTGATTTTATATCAACTATACTTTTTTATTTTAATTATTCCTTTTTTTCTTGGATAAGTAATTATTCAATTTTTCTTATGATATCCTGATTTATAAGTGACAAAAAAAAAGAATAATTTTTTAGGCATTATACTAGTGGAAAAAAAATATTTTTTTTCTATGATTTTATATTAATTGTACTTTTTTATTTTAATTATTCATTTTTTTTCTTTGGATAAGCAATATTTTATTTTTCCTCTATCACATTTTTTTTTTCTGATTTTATATTGAATGTACTTTTTATTTTAATTATTCCTTTTTTTTTCTGGATAAGTAATTATTCTATTTTTCCTCTATCATATTTTGATTTTATAAGTGATAGAAAATAAATTTTTTTAGGTATTATCCTAGTAGGGAAAAAACAGTTTTTTTTTAAATTTTATATTAACTATTAATTTTTTTTTAAATTATTCCTTTTTTTTTGGTAAGTAATTATTTTTTTTCCTATCATGATTTTATAAGTGACAGAAAAAGGAACAACTTTTTTATAGGCTCTTAATTTTTTTTTGTTGGGTAAGTAATTATTTTTTAAATTATTTTAATAAATTTATATTTACTATTACTATTAACATTTACTTTTCCTAGTAATAATAGATTTCATTATACAATATATAATAAATAAACAACAAAGAAAATTCTGCTTGTATTTTATAATTTATAGTAAGAGAGAGTGAATATAAAATAAACAAATGGAATGATTTAAATGTGAGTGAGAGAAAGAAAGTGTGAGTGAGTGAGTGAGAAAGTGTCAAAAGACTCAAAACAAGTGCCAACAGAAAATGAAAAATCAGACAAGTATCCCACTCCACCAACCGGTCAAGCATCGTGCATGCAATAAAATAAGGAGAAAAGTATCATTATTTACCTGATGAAAGAGTCAAAGGCACTATGGTTGTTTTGTTTCTTTTGAAAGACAAAAGAGAGAGGGGTTTTGTGTCTTCAACATGAGAGTGAGAGAAAGTGAGGTGGGGTTGGGTTTTTTCCAAGCTTTAAAAGCTACTTTACTCTTTATATTTGTTTTGTTTTGTCAACTGTAGGGTTGGTTTTTTTTTTTTTTTTTTTTTTTTTTTTTTTTTTTTTTTTTTTTTTGTTTTGGGGAATGCTTTTCTAGTCTTAATTTGAAAAAACAAGCTGTTTTCTTTCTCTCTCTCTTTTTTTTTCTGTTTTGACCAGGCGCTCGCTTGGCGCTTTGTGCCTTGCGCCTAAGCGCAAAAGGCGCGCGCTTCACCGAAGGCATCTCGCCTGGCGCTGGGGCAAGAAGCGAGCACTTCTCACAATGCTGATAAAGGATCATGTGGACTGTTCAAAGCTTGTTTCTCATTTGGTGTTTACTGGTAACGGTGTGATCTTTGTGAATGGTTCTTCAAAAGCTTTTCGAAAATTAGAAAGCCGCATGTCATTGTGAAGCTGTGTTAGGGAAAAAGAACTGTATTTGTTGAAAAGTCCATTTTATTTCGACAAGAGTGGTTTCCCTTCTTTGGTTCATAAGGTTGCTTGTTTGTTGCAATATGGCAGATGAAGTTATCATCTTAATTATTTGGGTAGCTTTTCGTATTCAAAAGAGATAAACGCTTTCATGATGTGCTCCAGAAGATAAAAAGACAGATTGTAATGTTGGTCAAATCATTAGTTATTTGATGAAGGTCAGCTCGTACTACACGAGGGCCTTAAGAGTTTTCTGCAATTTTCTTTTGGAGAAATATTAAAAGAGCAAGTTTCATTGGTTTAAACGCAAGAAGGTATTAGCGTATTGAGGAAGGGTATATTGGTGTTGTAAATCGAGTGATGTTGCTTCAATTTCATATATGAAATTGTGGTGGATATTTCATACCAACAAATATTTGTTAACAAACAACTTTTATAAGGATAGTATATCAAATCATCTCAAGTCTAACACGTGTTTCTTGTTTCTACATAATATATATATATATATATATATAAGTTGGACAAAATTAATTATCAAAATCCTGTTGTAAAATCGCGTATATGAAACGGGACATTAATATTTACGTTGTGTTTGGCATTTATTAGAAAAGCAGAAAGTTGGCAAAAGTTATGTTGAGAAATGGAAAGAAAAGGAAAAAGTATAAAAGAACTTTTTACCATTGTTTGGATATGACAAATAAAAATGGAAGGAGATAAGTGGAAATTTTTCTACTTTATATGTTTGATAAATATAAATACAATATATAAAGAAATAATAAAAGTGATGATGGACTAATATGTCTTTCCTATTTAAATAGCTTCCTTCCTTTTGTTGCCATTGGTTGATACTGGAGCGGATAGCAAGTGCAAGTGGTGATTGCTGCCGCAACTTGGTGTGTTGGGTTTGCTGTTGTTGCGTGTTGTTGGTGGACACTCGTGGAATGTGTGAGTTGCTTGGATGCTCAGGATGGAAGATGAGCGCTCTGCGCTATTGTCGGAGTGTAGGGTACTCACTGATTAACTAGTTGTGTTCATGTTGTGCGCCTAAGAGCTGGTAATGTGCACTATAGTGTGAAAGCTTAAGATAGGTGCTCGAGTGATGCGTGTGGATCGCCTATTGTTCGTGGAGTGAGAAGCTGTCAGTGAAGCTTAATTATTGCTCTGCTGTTGTTGATGAGGGTGAGTCCTCGGGTTTGTTAGAGTGAGTCGTGAATGTTGGGGTTGCTACTGGGTGTTATTGGTGCTTGGCTTAAGGATTTGGTTTGGTTCTTCACAGCTATAGAACGTAGCTACTTTGTTTGTTGTTTAATGCTAAGCCGTGTGTTGTGCTTTTAATGAAAGGCTTCTACTGTGTAGAGTTTATGAGCTTGGAGTGCCTCAACATTACAAGTAACTCAATCATGCACATACTTGGGTTAATACTTTATCAAGTGCTCTATCTTCAAGCTGCTTGGTTTGTAATTTAGCAAAAATTAGTGTTGCTACTGTTAAATGCTAGAAAGGCTTATGTCATTTGTTGTATTTTAGGATTTTCAAATTCTATCAATATTAGCTAGCTAATTCATGTTATAACTTAACCTTCGCATATTGGACCATGGCTAATGTCTTCTTCATCTTGCCACAGAAATCTTCATTACTTCATAAATCCTCCATTGCCCATTATTTGAAGAAGATAACCTTTCGATCTCGTGAGGGCTACCAAAAAAATCTCATTACTCGTATAGATTTTCTATAAGAAAATAATATGTAGTAAAGCACAAATTTTCATCAAGTCCAATATTTAGTAGCCATGAAAAACCTTCGCTCTAGTAAACACGGGGCCTATACATTTGATCAACTCATTTCCCACCTTTATAACTTTAACAGTTTTATCAATTGCTAGTTGAAATTTCTCGTCCTTCTTTTCAAAGAGCTCATCACTCATAACCTTGGGCTTTTCCCTTTTTGCTTTGGCCAAGGTTTGAGGTTCCACTTGAGCATTAGCACTGGCACTTGACACAGTTGTTGGATTCCTATTTAGAGGATTTTGTGCTCTAGAGGGTATTGGTTCATTAGTATCATTGCATGGGATAGAGTAGGGGCTTTCCAATGTGACTTCATTGTTTAGAATCATTAAATCTATTTTAGATATCTTCGAAGCTCTCCCCTTAGTTTTCTTACGAGCCCATCTTCGCATTTTTCCTTTGCTATCTCATAACCTTTTCTCGTAGCTTTATCATTGCTAGTGTCATCCACTAATTTGCAGCTAGTTTTTTCTACAAAAAATAAAAAAGGAAAACCATAACAAGTGTTTTCTATTATTTGGTAAACATTATATGAATGATTTTTTAATATTGCATACAAATATCAATACCTCTATTAATATTTGCCAAACTTCGAGTTCAGTCTTAAACAGACATGAGATAAGACTCCATGCAAAACTACTTGAATTGTTGAAAAGATCAAACACTTCATGAAAATTAGGCTTGATAGTCTTTAATCACCATTATTGGTCATGTCCTTGTCAATGGATGCATTTTTTATTTTATCACGAAGTTCCATAACAACATTATCGTATGCTGATGAAGTAAAAGTCCTGTCTTGCTTGTTCCCATCAACCATTTGGTAGTAAAAAACATTAATGAGATACTCGTTCATCGACTCTGTTTAATGAAGATTTATTTGTTTTTTTGCTGATGCTTTTAATATTCTCATGGTTGCTAATTCCATAACTCATTTTCCTATTACTTACAAAAAATCAAGGTTTCCTCAACATGCATAAACATTATATATTTGCACAAGGAAAAGAGTACCAAAAAAAAAAAAATTGCATCATGCACTTTAGCAAAAGCAGGTCGGATACAATTTCCTATTACTTCAACAAAATTAAATAGCTAATATAGTGCTCTTACAACAATATAAAGTGAATATTCTTAACTATTAATCACATAATCATTCGACATTTGTGTTCCTATGTTATCTGTCAAAATCACGCCTAATCTAACATCGGTCGTGTCTTGATCCCGTATCTGACCATGATCTTCTACTTCTATGTTTAAAAGATCATGGTCAACTTCATATATGAGTGTTTCATTTGGATCGATACCCTGGATTGATACCCATTATAAAGTTATGTAATATGCAACAAGCTAAAATTATCTCATACTGTGTTCCAAGCATATAATGCTTCTCCATAGCACTTGATATGATGGGAAATTTTTTAAGTATTCCAAATGCTCTCTCAATAGCATTGCGGAGTGATGAGTGTCGATGATTGAATATCTCATGAGGATTCTCTGGTGTACTTGCTGAATACTCCTTAAGGTGATATCGGATGCCTCTATATGGAGGTATTAATCCACTTCTTATCATGTATCTGACATCAACAATGTAATATTTTCCTCTTAAATCAAATGTGTTAATGTATAGAAAATTTAGATTAGAAGTTACTAGTGATTCAACATGTTACCTGTAGGTATTTTCAAATTATCTTCTCTAGAAAAAACATCCTTAATTATCCTAAAATAAGTGGTATAACTTCCACCCAAGTAATACATATGCAAACCTTAAGTCAAAGAACATGAGCAATGACATTTTGGGTTGGATATTCTTCTACCACAAAATCTTGATGCCTTGGCATTAGAAACTTTCACACGAATATGTGTTCCATCACTTGCACCAACACAACCTTGATTTAACCAAATAGCATACTAATTGTACAATTGTCATGTCTTGCATTCTCATCTAATCTTCACCAAATCATCCTCAAAGTCATCATTTAGTTACTATCTTCCATTATTTCAAGATTATCCAAACAAGTAGTAACCTACATTTTGACTTTAGCATATTATAAAACAAGAAACCTACTAAACATTTTTTCACTACTGATGAATGTTATTCCCTAAATACACAGGAAACGATCAAACAATAAAAGCAAAGCTCATTCCCAAAAATTTAAATGAAACTTGAAATAAAACACATTCAAATATCCTTACATCAATCAATAATTTTACTATTATTGTTATCTTATATTTGTTTTCTGTTATCCTGAACAGAACATGGAAAAAAAAAAAAAAAACAAATACTGATGAAGAATATTTGTGAGTTTCTGGCTGTGATGATTTCTTCTTCTTGTGATGAAGGAAGAAAAAAAGATGGTGTGAAACATGGTATGGGTTTGGATTTTCCACAGAGAGAGAGGGGGGGGGGGGGGGGGGAGGGGATTGTGTTGGGGGACTTGTTATAGACTATTTCTAGTTGGTCCCCTCCCGTCCCCCCTCCCCCCCCATTTTGAGGGCATTTTAGTAACTTTAAATACATTGACTTTTTTCCCCAGCTTTCTCTTTAAAATAAGAGAAAAAAAAGTGGGCTTCATAGCTGAAATGTCTCTACTCTCTTCCATTTGGTCCATTTGTTTTCCGCTGTCATCAATGAAATCCAAACAACAGAATTCCGTCATTTTTTGCTTCCTTCCATAGCTTTCATCTACTCTCGACCATGCCAAACACAAAGTTACACACATATCGTGCATGTAAATTGCAATTTGAAGTTTTAATAACATGGCTATATCGTGAGAACAAAATGCGATATGTATATCACTCTTTCTAGTTGCATATTATACTGCTCTATATTTTATTGTGACTTGTAAAAGTGATATACACAAGAATATTGCTTCAACATAGCGTGGTATACGTTACGTCTACATCACCACCATATATCCTATTTTATACATGCAATTTTTACAGTTGTATTTTGGTAATTTTTTTTTTTGACCTTATTTTAGGGATTAATTTCAATTACTTCCCTAAACAAAAAATAATTTCAAATCATTTCATCCTAGCTTGATTAATATTAAGACATTGCATTGTGCAATATAAAAAAACTAATTGAAAAACTCCTACAGTTGATAGTGTCGTAGTGTTTTTTTCATATTGCTGAAGACTGGCTTGAAATCCCAAAATTGAGTTATGTTAAGAACATATGGAATATATGTAACAACAACTCGATGGGCTTATCGGTAGATTGTATGTACTCTTGATTCCTCAAAGGAGACTGCTCGGGTCTGTGAAAACAACCTTTAATTTTGTGGTCTTGGCATAAATCGTTTAAGTTAAGAGCTGATTTTCATCAACATTTCTATTGGGTTGTTGGAGAAGGTCTCACCATTTCCTTTTGGGTTGGATTTTTGGTTTCTACAATTACTTTTTCTAACATTTACCAAGTAGGAAAATTACTAGTTCTGACTTACCTTTAAATGCCAGAGAATGTTTACTAGGGCTGTAAGTGAGTTGAGATAACTTGCAAGTTACTCGAGTTTGACTCAATTAAAACTCGAATTCGACTTACTTACAATCGAGTCGAGCTCAAGTTCAAGCTACTTAAATAGCTATAGTTTGAGCTTTAAAATCTATACTTGATGAGCTCGCGGGCTTAATCGAGTATAATTGAGTATTAAAATTGAGCTGGGTCAAGTTCGAGTTTATCGAATATTAAATACCCTTTATAGTTAGATCAATATTTAAAAGAATAATCGAGTAGAATTCGAGTTTATCGAGTATTAGATCGAGTCAAGTTTGAGCTTCGAGTTTTTCATTCGAGTACAATTCGAGCTTAATATTGTATTAACTCAACTCGACTCGTTTACGATGCTAATGGTCACCAATCGAGAAAATGGTTGGCATATTTCCCCTTTTTGGGGAAAAACTATTCCATCTATTTTTTATCCTAAATTCCTCTAAATCATTAGGCTTGTTTGGTGCCTTTCAATCGGGGAATTTTTGCTATGAAGAGTGCTTTCAAGATTCTTAAGCTTCCCAGGACATGTCCTTCTTAGGAATAAACGGTTTAAGGGAAGCGTGCTTGCTAATTAACATCTCTCGGGGTTGAGTTTTTGAACTAAACTTAATGGCTAGCTACGCTGGGTCCAGCTATGGACACGCTAAGCGGACTTGCTGTCGTTCATAGCTCTTAAGAGTCCTCAGTGAAAATATAAAAATAATAAAAAAATTAATATGATGTTTTATTTTCAAAATAAAAATAAAATAAATAGTATTAATGTTTAGACTATTTTGCATGTGAATATAAATTATTAATTATTGTTAACAATATTTAA